>CM038118.1:12714348-12803646 GCA_001642375.2 Mentha longifolia
TATCTTCGTCTACTTACGTGTCTTGTCTACAATTACATAGAGTGATGAATAAGTATTCTCCTAGCTTTGGTGACTAACTGAAGCTATAGGGTATGACTAATGGAAGCTATATTAATTGACTAAGCAAGTAAGATATTTACTATAAATACTAGCCGGTTTTCTATTTATTTTTCATATTAGAATCAAGTTCTCAAGTATGTAGTTTCATTTCTTTAGATACTAAGAAAATACGAGTATCCACAGGAGTAATCATTTTGTGGAGAGATTATAGTCTCTAAGATCTTACCGAAGAAGAAATATAGCATATCAGTTTAGAGCTAGTCTCGAGGTTGTTCCAAGTTACAGGTGGGTCCAAAATATTATCGTGTGGGTCCAAAATGTTTTCGTGTGGGTCCAAAATGTTTTCAAAGCATATGCAAAGTTTTAAATACCGTTTTTATGTTAAAAATGCAATTATCCATAAAAATGTTTTGTGTGTATGTTCCGAGAAATGACTCCATGGATCGATCGAGATTCATCGTTAGTATCAGATATACTGACTTTGAATTGTGCGCACCCCGGTTACATACGATGCCTTGATCACGTCGTATGCTAACTAATGGCGAATTCCTTGAGTTTCAACTCGGGTTTTCCGCAAGTACTGGGATTATTTAGGGTTTCGACCCTGAACCCGGTCTAGATGAACCAAAGGTGATTTGTAGTCTTAGTTGAGTCCAAGAATGAACATCACACACCCCAAAATGATATTTGTATTTTCAAGAGTTGTTTTCTGCAAGCCTCTTGATATACTATGTATGGATAAATTGTCAGTTTTCAAAATGCTTGCCAAAGGGGCATGACCACTGAATACATCAAGTACTCAGCCCAAAACTCTTTCAAATGTTTTCAAGTCTGGAAGCAGGTGATGCGCAGCAAGGCTGAGGCAGGGGTTGTTGCAGGGCCTTATAAGTTTCCGCTATGTTATTTTGCTTATAACTTTGATAACAAGACTACTAGTTTGGTTATAATAAATAAGTCGAGGGCGTCATCTTCCAACCCTCTAGTTATATAATATGGTTCTTTGTTTTCTAAACTTATTTATCTCTTCCCATTTTACTTATTGTTGGATGGAGAGTGTCGTGTATCAGTTCCTTTTGGAAGCTCGAATTCCCACTCAATTATGGTTATCCTATTTTTCGAAGTGGATGTCGACTCCTCTAGTTTACTGAAAGCCGGTTACCCCATCTTTTACTTTATGCAGGGTGGAAAGTGTCATGTAATGGTTCCACTTGGATGCTCGATTTCCTACTCACTCTTGGTAATTCCAATGTGTCGCAGTAGATGGTCGACTCCACTTGGCGACTTGATGCTGGTTTACCCCATCATTTTCTTTATAGTCTCAGATTATATTTTAGAGTACTCGTAAAATGGTCATAAATTAATATTATCCCCTTTCTTCCCCGTTTCTTTAGTCCAACCCCCGTCACCACCCTGGTTCACAGGAATCGGGGCGTGACAGGTGACCTCTGCAGAGAGACCTTTCACAACTTCAAGACCATTAGAGCTTCTTCACATGGATCTAGTGGGTCAAGTAGAGGTAAAGAGTCTTGGAGGTAAACGGTACATATTCGTGATTGTTGATGATTTTTCAAGGTTTACTTGGGTGAAATTTTTGCATGGAAAATCTGATGCTTTCACAGTTTTTAAAGATCTCTATACTGGGCTGAAAACTTATTTTTGTACGTCCATTTCTCATATAAGGGTTGATCGTGGTGGTGAATTTAAAAATTATCTCTTTACTAATTTTTGTCTTGAAAAGGGTATTAAACAGGAATTCTCTGCTCCTAAAACCCCTCAACAAAATGGCATAGCCGAGAGGAAGAACCGAATGCTTCAAGAGATGGCTAGAGTAATGTTTGCATCAAGTAAGTTATCGAAGGTATTCTGGGCAGAAGCCGTAAACACCGCTTACTATATCACTAATAGAGTTAATCTTAGGCTAGGTACTACCATGACTTCTTATGAGATTTTGTATGATAGGAAACCCAACTTAAAACATTGTCATGTTTTTGGATGTGTTTGCTATGTTCTAAATGATAGGGAGTACTTAGCTAAATTTGATTCTAAAAGTGATAAGGCTGTGTTTCTTGGTTACTCTAGCAATAGCTCTGCTTTTTGTGTCTTTAATCTTCGTACTAAGACTTTGCAGGAAAGTGTGAATGTCATCTTTGATGATCACTCTACTTTAGCTGGGAAGATCGAAGAAGAACGAGTTGATGGGTATATTGATTTAGGGGGAGCAGAAAGTATAAAGGAACCTGAAGAGCTCGCCACAGCGCCCACTACAGAGGACACCTCCGCCACTGCTGATGAATCCTCCGGTGAAAATCTAGAACAAGACAAAGGCAGTGCTGAAGATTCCCAAGGTGTGATAACTCCAGGACATCATTAGAAGGATCCTCCTAGTTACATCACCAAGAGACATCCAACGTCAAATGTGATCAGTGATATGAATGAGGGAATTAGGACAAGGAGGAAAGATGTGCCAAACTACAGTGATATGCTCAATATGGTTTATTTCTCTTCTATTTTGTGTAAAGTTGGTACTACTAACTTTCTCTCTATTGTAGAATCAAGTAATATTCAGGAAGCTCTGAAAGATGAATTCTGGATACAAGTTATGCAAGAGGAACTTGCTGAGTTCGAGCATAACAAAGTGTGGACCTTAGTGCTAAGACCATCACACACTAATGTGATTGGAACAAAGTGGATCTTCAAAAATAAAACTAATGAATATGAGCAAGTCGTGAGGAATAAGGCTCGTTTGGTGGCTCAAGGTTACACGCAAGTGGAAGGAGTTGATTATGACGAGACATTCCGCCGTGGTAGCTCGTATTGCATCCATTCGACTTCTCATAAGCATTGCTTGTTATTTGCAGATCACCCTCCATCAAATGGATGTTAAAGCTGCCTTCTTGAATGGGGAATTGGAAGAGGAAGATTATGTTGAGCAACCAAAAGGATTTGTGGATCCTACTGCTCCGAATCATGTGTATAAGCTTCATAAGGTGGTGTATGGGTTGAAACAAGCTCAAGAGCTTGGTATAGTCGGTTGACTGATTTTTTACTTGAATTTGGTTTTTACAGAGGTCAAGCGGACAAGACCTTGTTCTTGAAGATAGAAGGAACCAATCTCTTGGTCGCTCAAATTTATGTCGATGACATCATTTTCGGATCAACTAATGATGCTCTTCTTTCTCGCTTCATTAAAGGGATGTCAACGGCTTTTAAAATGAGCATGGTTGGTGAATTGAGCATTCTTGGGGCTACAAATCAAGCAATCAAAAGATGGGATGTTTGTGTGTCAGTCCAAGTATGCCAAAAGCCTCGTGAAATGGTTTGGTCTTGAAAATGCAAAGCATATGAGAACTCCCATGGGATCTTCTGAAAAACTGACTAAAGATGAAGCAGGATCTGAAGTGGACACCACATTATATCGCTCTATGATTGGAAGTTTACTTTACTTAACTTCTACTCGTCCTAATATTATGTTTGATGTTTATGCTTATGCTAGGTATCAGGCAAGTCCAAGGGAGTCGCATATGAAAGCTGTAAAGAGGATTGTTCGGTATATTGCTGGTACAACAGAGCTTGGGCTATGGTTCTCGAAAGATACAAATCTCAGCTTAGTAGGCTACACTGACTCCGATTGGGGAGGAGATCTCAAGGGAAGACGAAGTACAAGCGGTGGATGTTGTTTCCTTGGCAACAACCTCATCTCGTGGCACAGTAAAAAGCAAAATTGTGTTACGTTGTCTACTGCCGAGGCGGAATATGTTGCAGCTGGAAGTTGTTGTACTCAACTTCTATGGCTTAAGCGGATGTTGGAGGATTATGGGCTGGAGAGTGAAGGAGTCAAAGTCTTATGTGACAACCGCAGTGCCAGTGACATTGCAAAAAATCCTGTCCAACATGGCCGTACCAAACACATTGAAACCCGCTATCACTTCATCTGTGATCTTGTTGAAAGGAAGATTCTTAAGGTAAACTTCTTGAGAACTGAAAATCAACTTGCGGATATTCTGACTAAACCCCTTGATTACGAGAGATTTTCTAAATTAAGGAATTCTCTCGGTTTGTGTTCTCTCTGAAAAGAGGGTTGATGTTGCTTGTTCCTCATCCTGCTCTGTGCAAACTACGAGTTATATCTGGATATGTTTGTTGTATTTTTATTTTGTTCCTTATAACTTGAAGCACAACAAGGTTCAAAGAATCTTATAAGTGTCTTCTTGAAAAACGGATTATAAAAAAAAATTAAAAAAATATAAAAAAAAAACCAATGTATACAAACTTCATTTCGTACTTAATGGTGAGGAGTATTGCAACTATGGTTTGGGGTGTGTTGGAGAACACCCTTGATATTTCTTGTTTGGACAATCTTTTGAATCTGTGGAGATATTTGCGGATATCTTCTGTTTTTGATTTTCTTTGCTCAGGTTTAGTTGCTCGGATCTTTCTTCTCTTGATCTTCTTTAAAAAAATTCTACTTTTCCACTTCTCTACTTATCAGTCCATTTCCATTTCTTCACTCTCTTTAGTCTGAATTCTCTGACTTCGGTGCTTAACCATGGAGACATCATCAACAACTTCTCTGACTGCTCAACATATAAGATTCTGTGTTTATTGCCTTCTTCATTTCTTCACAAAAAGGGGGAGATGAGAAGAAGATGAAGATAAAGACGATGTTGGAGACACAAAGCAATCTACAGAGGCCCCATCTGCAGCGAGGATGTTGTGAGATTTTGTGAAGAAAGACAAAAAGGGGGAGTTTGTTGGAATCTAAATTATATTTAGATTTCACATTTATTTTTATCTTTCTTATTTTCTTAATATTATTTGTAAATAAGAGGGAGAAGATATTATGGGATATGGAGAGAGATTTGTAGGAAGATTTGTTGAAGATTTATCTCTTAATATGGGAAGATAAGATTTGGAGATTTGATCTTATCTCTTGAATGTGATTGACTTGGAGAGCAAGTTCCAACAACTATATAAGGGAGAAGAAACGCGGAAGGAAGATGCGCGTGTGGAGAGATTCATTCCTAGAGCAAAGTTTGAAGATTGTTCATCGAGAGAGTTTTAGTCGAGTAGTTCTCTAACTTGTGTTAGATTTTCTTTCTAGTATTTTACTCGACTTGTTGTAATTCACAATCATTTAGTGAATTCTTTTTGCCCTGAGGCGCTGCAAGATATAATTTATATCTTGCAGAAAATATTCTTCTCGTGTTCATCTTTTCTTCATTCTTTTATATATAATTCCGCTGCGTCGTGTCTGCAGAGGTGACTACAGTGCCGTTAACAGAGCACACCTCTGCAGATTCCTCTTTATCTAGTCCGTTGTTGATACCATCATAGGGTTTAGAATTTGACCAGACCAGTCCGGGCCAGGCAGACGGCGCGCGTGAGCGTGTGGTCTCTGAAGCATAACCCACTCCCAAAAGCCAATTAACTCATTCAAGCCCATACCACTCAAAACTTAATATATACTCCTTCACAATTCTATAATTTTTCAATATGGGACAAAGGACTTAAGGCTTCAAGGAGAAAAACAAAGAAGAAGTGTTCTTCATTTCCAACATGTATGACCCTTACCCCTTCAAATTATGATTTTTAGCTATACTCAATATTGTTTGTAGGGACTTTTTTTAGAAGTTTGATGTAGCTATTTTAATGTGTTATTTTATTATATATATGTGTTTGTCTTTTTACATTTGTTATAATTGTCTCGCATTCATATTTTATATTTATATTTCATTATATTTACGTTGTAAAATTTTGATCATTCATAAACCGTGCATCGCACGGGTACAACACTAGTTAAAATAATTATCGAACACTCTTCTAGTATGAACCATCATATCGTAAGAATTCATATGGCTTAGTTTTTTAGTAGTGTTTGGAAAACTCAAGCTTGATTTATTTGGTGGAAGTCTTATTATTCTCTCGAAAAAAAGCATAAACTTGAAATACTACCTCCATCTCATTGACTTAGTCCTATTTGCTGTTTCGGTCCGTCTCACTTATTAGTTCCATTTTCTAAAATGACAAAGAATATTTGGCTACAATTAACTCTCTCTCCTCAGAATTAATTATATCCACATATCCCTATTTTCTTTGGTTCTTGTGCCATTTGAAAATGGGACTAAGTGGGTGAGATGGAGGTAGTATCTTTTTTCCTCTAAAAAATTCTTTTTACTTGGAAACTAAGTTTTATTTTCCTATTGCAAATCCTATAAAATACTTGGAAGATTATTTCTCAAAGTGTGCAAGATTACTTGATACGTTGAGTGCCCCCTGTCTAACAATGTTATTGTGTAGTGAATCTGTTAGTCTCGAAAGTGACTTACACACGTAGAGGGGGGGAGGGGGTGAATATGTGTGTAGAGAATTGTTTTACTTCCCTTTTGTTTTTCGTCCTTTTTACAAGTAGACGCTTTGAAGGCCTGTGAGGCTTTCAAAGCTTCTCGCTTGTGTGAGTGTTGTGCGGAATGTGGTGAGTCTTAAATTTTCTTGCAAGTTAAAACCAGATTAATATTTAGAGCGTGTGTGTGTGAATGCGATAAAACAGAGCTTGTAAATAAAGTAAAGCACACAAACACTTTTATAGTGGTTCGGAGCAACTCTTCTATGTCCACTCTTATCCTCGACGGGATGAATACCTTCACTCGGTATCCCTTATTTTATACTTCCAAGGGGAAGTGATTTAGAGCTAGTAACAAACTTGCTCCAAATTCTCAGAGATTACAGGCTCTCGAGATGCCTTACAACAACCAATCTTTCTAACAAAAACGTACAACCTTACAACTCAATCTAAATACGATAGACTTGATTTTGGGGTCGTAGAATGAGAATCCCTTACAATGAAAATCGAGAGTAAAGGGATAAGGATTCTCAAGAGCTAGGTTATGGATATAATCATTTGAACCTAGAAGTAGAAAGATGTTGCTAAATACTCAAGAACACTAAGGCTTCTTGAGGACACACTAAAGGATTAAAAGGCTTGAAGAACTAAAGGGAATTTGTGTAATCGATTGCTTGAGTTCTTGCTTGAGAGATGATAGCTTGTGCGTGCATTAGTTTAGTGTGAGCAACTCCTTCTATTTATAGTAAGAGGAACCCTACTTCCCATTGGAGAGAAGAGGTTGCTTGTTCCTCATTTATCCGAAAAAGTCGCATTCAGTTAGGTGCTTTATAGCCTGCAGTAATAGGGGAATATCACTGCATGCATGGTGGTTGAGTAGAGGTATGGGCTATCTGCACCTTATCGATCTTGACTTTTCTACACAACCTCTATGTTGATCAATAATACGATAACACGTGGACTGCAACTGCGGCGCACGTCAGCCTTTGAAATTCAAACTTGAAGGTTGGTGAGTCAACGAAATACGGCTTGTACATCCTGGCTTTAAGAGCGGCTTTGGTGTTGAGGCGCTTTGAGTAAATTGACTTGAAAGCGCTTCGCTTTAACTTGAAGTGATAGCACGTTCTGAGCATCTATGTCTTGAAAGCGTTTCCCACATGCTTTGCTAGTATTGCCTACTGACGTTTTCCTTGCTGACAACGCTTTGCTTACTGACGCTTTGCGATCTTCTACGGCTTCATACCCTGCACTCTAGAAAGAATGAAAGCTTCCTAACATGCAAGCTTTACTAAAAATAAGCGTTCTAGATTCATCAAAAATAATAAGGAAAACATTCTAATGGGATTTTGGAATCAAATCAAAACAAATTGTTTATTAACTTGATTCAAGTTCTCCCTTAACGTAATATTCCAATAAAATCTTTTATGTTCTACTATATATTTTTGAACATCTATGTGCTATGTTGTTCTCTATCTTGAAAGAATAAAAGTATGAACAAGTGTTGTTTGTCAATAGTTGTAAGCATAAGTGTTAAGTGTTTCTCATAGTTAGGGATGGCAATGGGCCAGAACCTTTTGTTGATGTGTTGCTAACAAGATATAAATTAATAATAATAATAATAATAATAATAATAATAATAATAATAATAATAATAATAATAATAATAATAATAATAATAATAATAAGAATAATAATAATAATAATAATAATAATAATAATAATAATAATAATAATAATAATAATAATAATAATTCGGCATTGAATAAATCCTCACTAGTATATGTCTCTTATCACCAATGCAAACATAAATCAACATCTATTGGATCAATTGATTATATGATACCGTGAATGCAATGGACATATCGCAATTGCTACGTACTGTTTAGATAACTAGCAAGAGACAATAAACCAATTATTTTTCTTATTAAAATACAACCTAGTTGGAAACGCCAGCTCTAAATTTAATGTTTCAATTTCAATAGCATCAAGAGTCGAGTAAATATTAGGCAAATTATCCAAAAACGCAAGTAACAATTCGTCTACTAATTTATTTCTACTACTGATGCAATAGTTTTGCCACGAATAAGCCTTTTTCCAAGTAATTATGGATATGGAGAACTATTTAAACCACAACAAAAAGGTTTCACAGAATTAATAATCTAATAATTATTTATTCTTGCCGAACTCCTAAAATAATTAAATTAAACAAGAAGAAATTAAAATACAAAAACATTCAATAACAAACAACAACAAAAGAAATAATAAAATATAAACAGATGTATAAATTAAGAGATTGATTACCATGCACAAATTAACTTACCGAGACTAAAAATAGCAGTTGTCTTCTCTTTCAAATATTACGTGCCAAAGTAGACATTTTTTTTTTCTACCAAAGGTTGCTGCTATTTTTTCCAAGTATAAAAATAAAACCTAACTTCCTACTAAACTACTGTTTGCCGTCAAAATTTTCCTAAAAAACTAAACGAAGGAAAATGATACTCTTTAAGTCATGCGGTCATGCCGCAACAAGGTTTTTATAACCAACTAAAACATATCCTAATTAAAAAGATAAAAATAAGAAAATACTAATAATTGATAAAAAAAAAATATCAAGTTCTGCACTAATACAAATTAGTCCATGCTTGATTCTTGACTCAATTTTTTTCATAATTACAAAACTATTCCAATATTCCGTGATTCTTTTCCAAACTCATCTTCCTTTAAAACTTGCAAAATTCTTACATAAAAACATAAATGAAGTGCAAATCAAATCTAATAAAATTATCCTCTCCGCTTTTTTATAATTGTCAACCATCATTAAATTACACATACTAAGAAAGTGCGTAAATTTTAAATTCTAACCTATTTTTTATTTTCTTTTTCTTAACATCAATTTGTATACAACATTAATAATAAGGATATGATGGTAAGAAATTATTTATTTTATCATCAAATTTTGAAATCAGATATGTACTTAAAAGAAAATAAATAATAAAAACTAAATAGGACATTTAAAAAAGGGGCATTATTTGATATACCCATTTAAACTTAGTCAACAAGAATTATAGTCACCAACTTAATAAATATAAATTATACCCACTTTTTAGCTATTTGGATAAAATTACCCTTTTGACTTTAACTTTATTGTTGAACTATTGGAACAAAATACTAAATTGTTCCAATAGTTATCTTTCTCTATTTCATTCTTTACGTATTTTTTCTTCTGCTTTCACAATTTGTTATTTTTATTTTATTTCAAAACGTGTAATTTTCTTCTTTTTCTTCCTCATTTTCCTTCTGAATTACCCGAAAATATTTTTTTACTGAATTTTATATCTGATACGAAAATATACTAAATTGTTACAATAGTTGGAACTGTTGGAACAATTTAGTATTTTAGTTGGAACTGTTGGAACAATTTAGTATTTTAGTTGGAACTAAATGTTAAATTGTTCCAATAGTTCCAACCGAAACGATTAGAAGAGCACAAAAAAGACAATGAATGAGAAAAGAATTCCCACAAAATTGGGAGAAAATTACTAGAACAGTGAACAACAATGAGTGGGAAAAAAAACAAGAAGTTATATTCATCGAATTTTAGAAGAAATTTATTTCTCTTGGATCATCAGCAAATGAAATAACAATACAAGCACCAATAAGAACGCTCACACACACACACCAACCTGCAAACTCCAACCTCCATCAATAACCAAATTTTGTTCATCTCTACACCACTCCCCAAGAACACACACGCACCAACAAAATTTCTAACCTCAAATGCAAACCAAAAAGAAATCATGTACCCAGTTTTTATCAAAAAGAAATCAAGAACAAGCTAAGAAAAATGATGCACTCCAGATCTAGAAATCCCAATCACCAAGATCTGTGAAAGAGAAAAATCAAACCCCAAAAATCCCAAACGGCACCTAACTCGACTGCACGATCAAGTACATTGCGTGAAGCTCGACAACGGCGCCGCCACGAACATCAGGTGCCTGACGCTCGGCTATAGGAACTCGATTAACCCGGTGGTGTGTGCGGTGGTGGTGTGGCCGGAGCTATTCGTGCAGTGGTGCGACGTGTTGTGCAAGGTGGTGATTTTGGGGGTGGACAGGAGCTTCCCGTACCAATCTAGAAACCCTAGATCTAGAAATCAAAGTGTGGCGGAAATCGAAGTTCCCCAAATCTAGAAACTTTAATCATGGTGCGATAGCAGGCGGCGGTGGAAATCTCTAGCATTTTATTGTGGTGGCAGGCGATGATAAGGTCGGAATGGAGAGAGAGCGAGAAAAAGAGGGAGACGGAGAGAGATAGAGAGGGAGAGAGAGTAGGAAGTGTGAGAGAGGAACGGGATATACGATTTGGGGAGGGGACTCACTCGGGTTTCAATTGAAAAATAAAGGCATTTTCGTCCGAAAATACAAAAATTATATATAATTTAAGTAAACTATGTTGGTGGACATAATTTTTGTTGCCTAAGTTTAAATGGGTATGAGACACCATTGTCGGTTTAAAAAAAAAAGGGAGAGTATAAAGTAACCAAAAATTTAAAACAATGAAAAGACACACCATCCACGTAAGCTTCAATGCAAAAAATCAGTCACCAATATATTTTCACAAAATATATAACAATAAATTGCTAGCCCACCAACTGTCTAAATCATACTCTACTCTTTAAAGTGCAAAATAAACCACGAAAACAATGAGTGGTTGTGAAGGATTTGAAAAGAAAAAAATCATCCTGATCTTTTCGGTAATCTCAATCATTTTCACTTTTGAGAAAATATTTTTTTGCGCATAGATATCAATCTAAATTTGATTGGACACTAAAAAAAAAAAACCGATCCTAAGAGTAAGGGTGAGCACGGGTCGGTTAACCGTCCGTTTAGCATATAAAAAAACCGACCATGCAGTTTTTAGGCAGTTCGGTTAACCATGAAAAAATAATAAATAAAAACCAAAAACCATTCGTACGGTTAACCTAAAAACCAGTTCGGTTAACCAATTATTCAACGGTTAACCATAATCAAAATTTATATTTAAAGTTCATGTAATGAAAAAAATTTAAATTATAAAAGATGAATATGTATAACACACAATTTAGAAAAGTACATAAATCGCGTGGTTAAGAAAATAAAATTTTAGTTCAAGTAACAAATACATATATATAAGAATAGAGTATATATATACAAAATGACATGTGAGTTGTGGGATGAAAATGAGTAATACTTTAAAAGAACAAATATTTTTGGATAGAAAAAAAGTGTAAGAATAGTAAAAGAGAATAAATAATTAAATAAAATGCATATGATATATATCTAATAAACATAATTCTAATTACTTAATATATACCAGTTCGGTCTAGACGTGCCTGGGCTTTTCGGCCCGTCGGGCTAGCCCTAGCCCAGCCCTAAAGTCAACGGGCTGAGCCCTAAACCGCAGGTCAACGGGCCCGAACCGAGCCCTAGACCGCGACGAAGGGCCGGGCTAGGTTCGACGTGGGAAGGAACCGCGGCCCGCCGGTTAACCGTAGGGCTGGCCCGCCGGGCCAGCCGTTGAACCGACGGGCTTATTATAGCCGTTGGGGCCCGACGGGCCACCCAGGACCGACGGGCCGGGACCGGACCGGCGGGCCCAACGGCAGAAAACAGGGGTCAGCTGTTGCTGCAGCATGCATGCATGCCCACCAACGGCTCCTAGCCGTTTGGTTGTCATCTTCCCCCTCCTCCAACACCTTCTTCCTCCATTCCTCCTATAAATTCATGGTATATTCAAAGATCAAACACCCAATTTTAATTCTTAAGCTCTCATTCTCACTCTCATTTTAATTATCTCAAGCTCTCAAGCTCTTACTCTCTCAAGCTCTCACTTTCTCAAGCTCTCATTTCTTGAAATCTCTATTGTCACTCTTTCAACTCAATCTCTATTCTCACTCTCACTTTCATAAATACACACACACATTATGTCTTCTTCCAAAGGAAACAAGGGTAAGGGCAAGGTGGTCGGTGGTGACGAAGGAAATAGCCGACAAACTCAAAGGTCAAGAAGGACGGAAATATCAGAGGAAATCTCAAGGCAAGTAGCCGAACGACTACAAGCCGAAGAATATGCAAGACTTCGAGCCCAAGAAGAAGATGATGCGAGGTTTGAGGAAATGGTGAATACGATGGAAACCCAAGGATTCGAATTTCATGGCTCCACCAACGACGACGATGAAGAGCACGACGACAACGAAGACGATCAACCTCCTCCTCCTCCTCCTTCATCAAAACCCAAGAAAGCACCGAAGTCCAACATCTTCAAGAAACACTTTCGACTTGTTGATGCTCCGGAGATCGAAGGCCAACCTCCTCTACCCGATGGTCGAAAGAGATTCCTTGCGTATTGCAACTATTGCACAACTATTTATAAGTGGATCAAAAAGGGAGGCTACGGCACCATGAATAGGCACATGGAGAGCACGCATCCGAGTGAGTGGGGAATCTCTACTTCTCAAACTCAAATTCGAGGTACCACTTCATCTTCGGAGACGGGTACGCCTATTTTATTTAAATTTGATAAAGGTCGATACGAAGATGCATGTGCTAGATATTGTGCTATGGAGAAACAACCTTTTAATTATGCCGATAGAATAACGTATGAAGCATCCTATAAAGAAGGTTTAGGTCCCAATGCTAGTAAAGTTGCTAGAACTCAAATGCTTAAGAGGATTAGGCGTCAATGCATGGAAAAACAAAAAGATTTGATGAAATATTTACAACGTTTGGGTCATAAAGTTTCTATTTGTGCCGATGTTTGGACGGATGCATATAATAGGGCTAGTTATATGGGAATTACATGTCATTGGATTGATGCAAAATGGACTTTGCAAAAACGTTTGATTGCATTTAGGGAGTTTGAAGAGCCTCACACGGCTCAAAATATTGCTTTGATTATTATCACCGTTTTAAATGAATATGGTTTGGTTAATAAGGTTTTTTCGATTGGTTTTGATAATGCAACGGCGAACACGGCTAGTATTCCTCAACTCATTGAAGCATGTGCACCATCTTTTGATGGAAAATATTTTCATTCTAGATGCATTTGTCATATTTTGAATTTATGTGTCCAAGATGCGCTTGAGATTTTTCAAGAGTCCGTTGTTCCTATTAAAAATGCCGTTAAATATTTGCATAAATCAAAAACATTGGGGAAAAAATGGCAAAAATATTGTCGTTCAAAGAATATTGTTTATACATGTTTCAAAGCCGATGTATCTCATCGTTGGAATTCTACTTATGAGATGCTTAATAGTACGATGGAGTATAAGGGTCATTTATGTGATTTTTTTAGGAAAGAATTTTCCACGGCTCAATTAGTTCTTAATGAGAGTCATTGGGATGCATGTTATGATTTATATGGATTATTGAAGGTTTTTCATATGGCTACTAAACAATTATCGGGTGTTTATTATTGTACTTCCGTTAAAGTGTTGGAACATTGCATGTATATTGCCATGTCTTTTAAGGCTTGTTTTACTAGGCCAAACTTGCAAGGTGTGATTTATTTTATGGTTCAAAAATGGCTAAAGTATTTTAGGGAGATTCCGAAAGTTTTCTTGATTGCTAAATGTTTGGATCCTAAATGGAGATATGAAGGTGTTTGTCAAATGCTACAAATTTATTATGATGCTTTTTGCAAATGGACTTTAGTAATGTTGTAATTGATGGTGAACAAATATTTTTTGATCTTCCTAATGTGCAAGATATGAAGGATGATCTACATAGGACTTTGATAGAACTTTTTGATGAATATAGGAGAAAGTATGGTAGTAATGAAGATAATACGGAGATTTCTTCTTCTTCTACTATGATGCCTTCATTTGATTTTCCCTTTGCAATGGACTCAATGGATCCTTTAGTTAGACAAATGCAAGGAATGTACCAAAATAGAACCTATAATAATCCAAGGAGCCAAGGTAATAGTGAATTGGATATATTTTTGCAAACTCGTTTTGTTTTTGGTGTTGAAGATAGTGGTCCGTCGATCGACGTGTTGAAATGGTGGTCGAAGAAAGTGGAGTACCCAATACTCTCCATGATGGCGAAGGAGTTATTTGCCGTCCCGGCATCCACCGTATCCGTTGAACAAGCCTTTAGCACCGGAGGTCTTATTCTAGATCAAAGAAGATCAACAATGAAGCCGGCAAACATTGAAGCTACCATGTTGCTCGATGATTGGTGTAGGGCCGACCTTAGAGCTCAAGAACCGGAATGGGATGATCGGAATGAGAGCGAAGATGAAGCCTTCACCGAGACGGATCGATCGGCATCGGCATCGGGTGCGGAATAGGAACCGTTGTGTTGTAATAAGAACTACGTCGACTTTGATTCCTCTATTAAAATGAGGATACGTAGGCAACTCAATTTTTGAAATTAAATTGAGTTCAAGTCCCTTATTATAATTTTTAGTATTTTTCTTGTCAAAGGTAAAAATACTTATTCAATTGTCAAAGTGATTAAATTGAGCTTAATTTAATATTGTAATTTTTTTCATCAATATTGCAATTTGCAAACCTCCATCAATTGATAATTTGATATGCATTATCAACAATTTAATGAGTAATTTAAATATTTTAAAAAAAAAAAAATACATTAAAAGTTGACAAATTAACATTTCCTATTCATTAAATTAATTAATTTAAAAGAATAAAATTTAAAATCTTAAAAAAAGTTGAAAGAAAAAAAAAAAAAAAAAAAAATTAAATAGCCCTTAAGGGCGAAAATGCCGAGAGCATTTCACTGAAACAGAGCATTGCTCTGTTTTTCAGCCTTCAGCCATCCCATCCCCTTTCCCATGTGCGTGAACCGCCGGGCCGGCCCTAGGCCCTACGGTTCTGGCCCGGCCCTAAACCGGCGGGCCTAGGGCCGAGCCCTAAACCGCGGCACAAGTCTAGGGCCGGGCTAGGTTCATGCTGTCCGAGGCCCGTGGCCCGCCGGGCCGGGCCCGAAACCGGCGGGCTCGGCCCGTGGGCAGGTCTAGTTCGGTCTGGTTAACCATCATTTTTTTGACATAAAAATCAAAAACCAAACCATTAACTCAGTTTTTATTAATTAAAAATTTAAACCGTAACCATTGGTTTAGCTAACCGCATTTTCTATTCGGTTTCGGTTTGGTTCAGCGGGTGGTTCGGGTTTTGGTTTTCTATGCTCACCCCTACCCAAGAGATGAAGGAAAATACAAAAATTGACATCACACATGTCAACTGAATTGGATATAATAATAATTTTAAACGCACGATGATAAATAATTAATTGAATCGAAAAACAATTGACAGAAAATGAGAAGGGCTTGGTTAGAAAAACAATTGGCAGAAGATGAGAAGGCTACAAAAAACAAAAAAAAATCAATACTGATTAGAGTTATACGAAAACAAACATTGGAAACCTACATATTGTGGAGGTTTTAATTCTGTTGAGGGTGAATCTTGATTGATGATTCGGAGAAAGAAGAGATATAGAATAAGATAGGCGGCGGAAAAAAAAAATGGAAGAGATGTGTGGTTCAAAGTAGTACTCCTACTTACAGCATCCGCAGCGGGTGGGCGCAAGCGGTGGGCGCAAGCCATTTTTCAGTGGGCGCCCATCACTTTGATGTTGCCGCCTGCTACTAGTTTGGAGCAAATGGCGCAATTCCGCCTATTTCATGTGTCTAGGCGCTGTTGATGTGGTGCGTCTGGGTTGGTCCAATTTTTTTTCTTTTTTTTTTTCCCCCTTTTTTTTCCTATAAATACTACGTACATCTTATCATATTATTCATCCAAATTTCTTCATTTTCATCTCATTCGCTATGCTTTTTCTCCCAAATTTTATTAGTTTTACATTGTTTTAGCTTCCAAAATTTTGTAATCATGTGGCACAGCGACGATTTCAAAAGAAGAATGGAAGAAAGGAGAAAACTTGCTGAAGAAGCATGATTCTTGTACGGTCAAATTCAAGCCGAAATTGCAGAAGAAGAAGAGCGGCGAAGGTCACGACCAAAGAGAGCCATGGTGGAAAGGAACCGTGAGGAGGCTCATGAATGCCTCTATGCCGACTACTTCTCAGAAAATCCAACATACAATGCCGATGTCTTCTGCCGCCGATTTCGTATGAGGAAACATGTTTTTGAAAAGATCAAAGACACGTTGGAGGCACGGGAGCAGTATTTTCAGCAATGTCCGGATGCAACTGGAAGAATGGGCCTCTCCGCGCTTCAAAAATGCACTATTGCATTGCGGCAACTTGCAAATGGCGGCGCTGCTGACCAATACGACGAGTATATACGGATGGGCGACTCCACTGGCCGTGAATCAATGAAGCAATTTTGCAAAGGCATAGTGGCGGCCTTCGGTGTGGAGTACTTGAGGCCGCGACGTTAGACGACTGTGCTCGCCTACTCCGGATGCACGAGGGTCGACACGGTTTTCCAGGCATGCTTGGAAGCATCGACTGCATGCATTGGCAATGGAAGAATTGTCCGGCAGCGTGGAAAGGAGCTTACACGAACCAGAAGAAGGGCAAAACAATAATTATGCTGGAGGCCGTTGCTTCACACGATTTGTGGATTTGGCATTCATTCTTCGGTGTAGCCGGCTCTAACAACGATATCAATGTCTTGAATCAATCGAACGTGTTTAGCGATCTTCTAAAGGGCAAAGCGCCCGCAATCAGTTTCTACGCTGCCGGCAACCAACACAGAATGGTAGCCTATCTCGCCGACGGCATCTACCCTGATTGGCCAACATTTGTGAAGATTCTTCCTTGCCCGACCGACTCGAAGAGAGCCCTATTTGCCAAAAAATAAGAGTCTGCAGGCAAAGACGTGGAAAGAGCATTCGGCGTTCTTCAAGCTCGTTGGGGAATAATAGATAGACCTGTTCGACTATGGTTTTTAGAACACATCACCGAGGTCAAGTGTGCTTGTATCATCACGCACAATATGATTGTTGAAGACGAAGGTCAACATGTGACTAACTGGAGCGCAGAGGACAGGGCATCGAGCTCTGCAAGCAACAATGGTGGTATGGGAGCACCCGCAAGTTTTCAATATTTTTTGAGAAGGAAAGCCGACCTTCGTGATGCTCGAGCCCACTTAAAACTAGAGAACGATTTGATTGAAGAAATTTGGATGCGCTTCGGTCAAAATTAAAATTTCGGTTTATATTTCTTATTTTAAATTATGTAATGTAATTTTCATTTTATTTCAATTCAATATAATTTACATTTTCAAAATAATTATTATTCAAAAATAATTTAATTAAAAAAATTATTAAAAAAAGAAAGAAAAAGGCAAAGGCATTGTGCCTACGAGAACTTCGTAGGCGCCAATGCCAACAAATTTAGGCGCCCACCACTTTCATCAATTTTAAGTGGTTTCCACTTTCAAATATGGTCATTAAATAAAATATTTGTATTTAATAAAAATTTACGAATTGTTTTGAATATATATATATATATATATATATATATATATTTCATCAAGTTTAAATGCATGTAAAAATTATATTACCAATTTATAATTTATTGGCAAATATAATTATCGATATGAATTAAGTTTTTATCCAGATAATGCCTAGTGTAGTGCACCAAGGTGCACGGCAAAGATGATTCAGAAGGAAGAATAGTAATTTATTTTTGTCCTCTTTCATTTTTGTCTCGAAAAGATAGTAATTATTCATAATGGATAATAAATTGCTTATATATTTTATTTTAAAATAGTGACAAATCAATTGACAGGAATTCACTGCTACCAAACGTAAGTCATAGATAATGAATCTGAATTCAAATTACTAATATTCATACTTTCTTATCTTCAAATTGATAGTATTTACAAAATTGTCAACTGAATTGAAATTAATTTTAAATTCATTTTTTGTACGTAGTACTCTAAAATTATGTGCCCAAAATTTTGTGAAGAAACCGATCGCTTGACTCCACACCGAGAAATTCAAAATTCGAAGAAAATAAAACTGAAGAAAGTTTTAAGAAAAATTATGCATAGCAAATTGACCGCAAACTAGACAACCAAATAAGATTCAAACTCACAAAAATCAAGAATTTCCCAAGTTTTTAAGCTTCCCAAATCACACACACGTCATCTTCTGAAGATCCCAACAAAACAATCCGCATGGGATTAAATGTTTCGGATTTGAGTCTTTTGTAAAGATTGTTTGATAGGCTATATAAGGGTGAACTTTAGATATACCCTAAAATTATAAGACTATAACTTTTATACCCTACATTATAAAACTATAAGTTTTATACCCTATTTCTAAGGAAAAGTCCAAAAAATCCTTACTATTGGGCCCACTTTATCTTTAAGATTAATAATAAAATAAAATAAAAATGGGGCCCACTAAAACCTAAAGAAACAAACAAAATCATTCTCTCTCTCACGTCTCTCTCTACACGACCCAGTTAATTTCCCCAAACCGTGTAAACCCAAACCCCCCCCCCCCCCCCAAAAAAAAAACCGTTGAAGCTAATTCCTCCAAAAAAAAAAAAACTGAAAATGGCGCATAGTGATAATGATTCCGGCAATGAAGGAACTTCCAACCGGCGTCGAGTGCCGACACGAGAAGAAAGGGAGAATCTTCCTTACCCGCCAGATCCGGTGAGCACGTACAATAGTTTTTTAGATTTGAAGCATGTTATTCGTTTTGTACTTGTTAGGATATATAATAATGTGTTTACATGTCTTAAATATTGATTTACTTCGTATTGGTGATGATTTACCCGTTAATAGCATGAATTTAAATTTCTGAATTTCAATTGTTTATAATTACACGGTTGAGTTCTAATTTTAACCGTGTACACGGTTAAAATTCGAACTCAACCACGGTTAAAATTCGAACTCAACCGTGTAGTGACAGAATTATGTGTAATTTTCTATTTTTTTAGGTTTTTCGTCCGAAACTAATGAATCCTTTGACGTATCTTTTGCCGCCGAGATACGCTTGGTACAGGCCTCGTATGCAAGGGTTTCCGGCACGATTAAATTTATACGTTCGAGATATTGTAGTCGAACAAATACCGATAGTTTTGAAGCGCGTCGGCGAGGAAGAGCTTCTACAAAGATTCAAGGACAGCCCCTTCTTGTACTTGTTAGATATTAAGAGGAACGGGACCGCAAACGTTGCATTGCACGAGTTATTAGCCCGGGAGCTCACCGATCCATCATTCTCCGAGTTTGAGAGGTGGTTTCACGTAGGCGGGCGAGATATTCGTTTTGGTGCACAAGAGTTTTGTCTCGTGACAGGCTTATTTTTCGGCCCTTCCGAGTTTGATCCCAACAGAGGTGCTCACGTCATTCCCCCGACTAGCCTCTTCTATACTAGGTATTATGGTCAAAAGACGAAGGATAAGACGCTTTTGAAGGATTTTATCAATCCTCAAATCATTATGGGGACTCCAGATCAGTATTTGAGCGCGGCGAATTTGCTCATGTACTACTACATGCTTCTATGCCGTGATGACCAAACGATCGAACCTTGGACATGGGCATTAGTAGAGGATCAAGATGAGTGGGCGAGATTTCCTTGGGGATCATGGTCATTCCAAGTTATGTGTCATCAGCTAGGAGTGATGAAGAAAGACCCAACGGAGATTAGGGGACCGACAGGGGCCTACCATTTATATGGGCCGGTGTGGGCATTGAATTTGTGGTCGTACGAGGCAATCCCGTTATTAGGACGAGCATGCGGCTATCGATTGAATGAGATCTCTACGCCTCGTCTCTTGAGATGGCACACTCGGCAGTCCCATTTAGATTTTACTAGATTTTTCGACGACGATGAGGTATATTCATTTTTTAGTTCATTATTAATTTTTTTAAAATCAATTTTGCATGTTATTCTCATTATTTATTTCATTATTTATTTATAACGAGTCTTAATGTCATTTAATTCTTTTGTAGCTCGAGGTCCTTCCCACGCTTGAACCGGAGCCCCAAATAGAGATTGCTGAGCCCTATATGCTTACGCTAGGACAAGGAGACCCATTGTCCTTGAAGTTCAACCCCAATCAACGTCATGCACATAAGAAGCTACCGCCACAGTAGAGACAGTCGAGGGCGGCAAGGGAGATGGCGAAAGTTGTGCAAAAATTGAAATGTCATGATGCCAAGGACGTGGTGCAGCCGGGTCGTCGCAAACAACCTCGAGCAGCCCGAGCCTCTTCAGAGACTAGAGGCCACTTCCCGGAGAGACCACATGTTGATATTCCGGAATCCTCTCGGGCTAAGCGTCCTAGGGAAGAGTCGTCCCATGCTGAGCAGTCTGAGCAGCTTGTCTGTTGCGTGCACGGAGATCCGTGCCGTCAGGGATGCGGGAATAATGATTGGATCGACAAGGTCCTTGAGAGAGCCGTGCACCGCCTAGCAGAAGATACATCTGAGAAGGGAGTACTTGCCCGGATGGCTAAGTCTCTCTTCGGGCACCTCAAGGGCATGGTAGCATCGAAGAGATCTTCGAGCGGCAGCAGACGATCTAGGCATCGATCACCTACTCCTGTGAGCCAGCGACACTCACAGGCTCCTTTGGTTGATGATTGGCATCGATCACCTACTCCCCAGCATGCGCCTGGATTTGAGCATCGTGCAGCGAGATCGAGGACGCCCCCACATGCAGATGATCAGATGGACCTTAACGGAAGTCAGTCCTCGTCTCACAATTCGTATGCTAGGGATCTAGATGCGATCCCTCATGTCCCTCAGCCTGATTTGGGCGGCGATGAGGACGATAGTATGGACTCAGATGTCCCTGAGCAGAGAGTGGACACTGATAGGGCTAGGGGACGGGTTCCGAAGCCGTCTCTCGCATTGCAGAGCCCTTACACGAGCCATGAGACCCGCATTCAACCCGGGCTGCTAGGGTTGCATATCAGCAGTTTAGGAATTCGGGCCCGGATGCTGTGGTTCTCACTAGGCAGACTCCTCCGTACTACATGCCTCAGTCCCTATTTGACTCCATTGAGGATCCAAATGTCGGATTCACTGCTGAGGTAGCTTTTTATTATTATTATTATTATTATTATTATTATTATTATTATTATTATTACTATTATTATTCATGTGACGTGACACTTATTTTATATTAGGTGTTGGAGTTGTACGTGCTATATTGAAGGGCTCGACTTCGATTGAGGTTGTCGTGCGATTCCAACGTCGGGTTCACCGGAACTATAATTGCCGGCATAGACTTTTATGTGAGTATTTTGCCGTCGGGTTCTTAGATATTTTTATTTATTTTATTTTTTCATTGTTTATATTTTTTAAATTATTTTGTTTATAAGCCGGAGGTGCTGAGGATACTTAAAGGATTTCACCCTGACGACGAGACTTTGGGGTTGAATAAAAACTCTATCTATCAGAAGTGGAATCCCGAGAAGAAGTTGATCGACCTTTTCGGAGGGACAAACACTTACACGCCATGGTCTTGTGGAGACGATGTAAGTTATTCAATATCCACTTGAATTTATTCTTACAGTATTTTTAGATTGGTACATAAGATTTATAAAAAAAATATTTTCTTTTAGTTTATCTTTGTGTGCCACTTGACCACCGAGCACTGGATCGTGTGCCGTGTACGCATTCAAGAGTGGCGTTTAGAAGTGTACGATTCCCTCTTGCACGAGTTGAACACCTTGCAAGAGCACAACCATCGTATCGCTCAGATTCTCCCCCTCTCCCGTCTGTTTCCGAGGCTTCTGCACGTGGCCAACTACTGGGGGCAACATCCTTCGTACACAAAGCGCAAGGATGAGTTGCAGATTGTATTCCTGTCAAGATCTAAGCAATTTCGTCAAGACGACGAACAGTCATGTGGTCCACTTGCATGTTTGGCTCTGGATAGGATACTTGCTCAGAACAAGCCTAAGACAACGAAACCCTCTCCAAAATACATTGCTCATCTTAGGAAATCCATTGGTAGGAGGATTTTTTTATTATCTCACAACAACCGGGCGTTCATGGTCTCCGCCGGATTAGAAGTCATGAAACTGGTACGCAGGACGGGACACTTCGAACGCGCCCATCTGGGCATCCCAATCTCCAGTAGCCTCTGGTATATTCCACCTCCTTCTGTGCTCATGTCTATCAAAGCTGTGATATATTCATTGAAGTCGGACTCACGGTATGCATACGCCGCTGCTTCAAAGACTCCAATTGCGTGTCTGCCAAAGGGGACCATATTCTTCATCAAGTGGTAGAAACACAGACCGTGTGAAGCATCTGGGTACACAATCTTGATGGCATTTTCAATGCTGATGTGGCCATCAGACACTATCAACAACTTATCTGGCGCTCCAAAACTGCATCGGATCCTTCTAAGAAACCATACCCATGAGTCATCATCCTCTATTGGGCCGAATCCAATGGCAAGTGGAAACACTTGCTCATTTCCATCCTTCGTAACAGCTACGAATAGGGTCCCCTTGTTCTTACCCTTCAAGTGTGTTCCGTCCACAACAATAACCGGACAAAGCAAATTATTCCTAAATGCTTCAATGGACTGACCTAGAGCGAGAAACATATAGCATAATCGATGATCCGTGAATGAAGTTGAGAAATCATACATCGTCCCTGGATTCTTCTCCCTCAATAGGTATAGATAAGATGGTAGCCTCTGATAAGACTCTTCGAAACCTCCATACGTCATCTCTATAGCGATGTTCCTCGCTCGCAGTGCAAAACCGTAATCGATTTCTATGTTGTATTCAGCTCAAATCTCATTTTTCATCTCATTCGGCTTCAAGACGACACCCTCAGTTATTAATCTTCTTGCAAAGTAAGCTCCTAATACCCTAGCAGGCACTTGGCGTCGAGTATTCCCGTCTATATCTACAAAACACGTATGGTCTGGGATGTGTTTTTTGATGATCCAAATACCGCCTTTTTGCTTGGCCCGCAACAAGAAATTGCACCCCTCATTCTTACACACGAACCCCACTCGTATACTATCCGAATATTCAACATGATATTCCAATCGCTTCTCCAAGTGATGCAATCCAACAGCTATTGACAAGTCATCCTTTTTCTTAAACACACCACCCACACGCAATTGTCCGAGTAAGGGTGCAGCGGCATCCATATCGATCATCCCTAACGGCAACGCAGTGTCTAAATCCACATGTGGAATCAACCAAGCTCGAATATCATCCGGATCAGCCGTATCATTGCCATCGCGTGGAGGTTGATGCTCTGAATTTATGCTACGATGACCAATGATCCTATCAATGTGTCCGGGCTCTCTAATCCATGCACTGAACTCAGTCGTCAGTGAAGCAAATAAATCCAACCGATCTTGTGCGTCCCTTTCTTCCCTAGCCATTTCTTCATCAACCTCCGGATCTACCCTCACTTCTTCTGAATCTGATGCTTCCGAGGTCGGCTCTTCAATATTCAAGTCATCAAAAACTGAAGATCGCTGAGTCATAGGAGTGGCACGTACGATATTCTTATCCTTGCTAATGGCATAAACCGTTGGTTTTTCTTTTGCTCAACAATCAACCGCAATAGATCGGTATCAGTACTTAAAATGACTTTCATCCTTTCATTGTCGATTAAAGTCAAATAGTACAACAAAATTTCAGTTTCGTCGCCCAATTGTTCACGGAGCTCTCGTACTACATTATCACGTGTAATGTTCGAAATGGGAAAATGCACGATAAAACAATCGCCTCCAACGTATTTGCTTCTCTCCCAATACCCACTGTGACGTATATATATTCGCTGAAAAGACATAGCTGAAAAGAAGCAAGCAACAATAGGTCAAATGGATGAAGTTACACCAAGTAAAAATTTCTCTGTCATTACACGGTTTTGTATGGGTTACACGGTATAAAACAACTTACACGGTTAAATATATGTAACTACCGTGTAATTGGTCAACATTCAGAAAAGTCAAACTTTAACTTATTCTACACGGTTAATGTACATTAAAACCGTGTACATTCTAATTTTTACCGTGTAAATTTGAAATTTTATCGTGTAATTTATAACAACAACAAAAAACGCCAAACTAAAACAAAAAAAACAAAATGTAAATGTAATTACCTTTTTTCTTAGCACCTCAGCAAAGAGATATCCTTCCAAATAACCCAGAAATCCTCCCAAAAAACTCAAATTCTATTACTTTCTCTCTCTACAATTTCAATTTTAAGGTTTCTTTAGTTTAAAGTTTGTGTGCTACATTTTTCTAATTGTTGTTGTATTTTGTTCAATTTCTGATTCAGCCATTAATGCATCAATACTTTAATTGAATGAAGTGAAGAATAATTCAGATTTGGTTGTTGCTTGAAATAAATGAATTTATTTTTGATTTCTTATTTATTAATATTCTTACAAAAATGAGGAAAACAGTGTTTCTGCACAAATAGATTGCAAACCGTGTTTGCAATCTTTGAAAAACAACCGTGTGAGGTTTGTTTTGTTCACAAAATAAAAAAAAAACATAAAGTAGGAGAGAGAAAATGGGACCACCACTTTTTAAGGGCAAGTTTGTCATTTTACTCAAAATAGGGTATAAAAGTTATAGTTTTATAGTGTAGGGTATAAAACTTATATTCTTATATTTTTAGGGTATATCTAACTATTAAGACACTATATAAAGCCTATATTAGTTTATAATATGGGCTAATATCCTTATTTGACAGCCTAACTAGACCTGCCTGGGCTTTTAGGCCCGTCGGGCTTAGCCCTAGCCCGGCCCTAAGTCAACGGGCTTAGCCCTAGCCCGTAGGTCAACGGGCCCGAACTGTAACCGGGACCGAAGACGAAGGGCTGGGCTCGGGTCGAGGCATGTTGAACCGACGGCCCGTCGGTTAACCGCCAGGCCGGCCCGCCGGGCTTGAGTTTGAACCGCCGGGCCTTTATAGCCGTTGGAAGCCCGACGGGCCGGCCCGGACCGGCGGTCCAGGACCGGCCCGGCGGGCCCAACGGGCAGAAACAGGGGACCAGGCTCCTCCAGCTGCGGCTGCTGCGTGTGTGCGCCATGCATGCACCACCAACGGCTCCTAGCCGTTTTTTTGGCCAAGATCATCCTCTCCAACACTCCCCACTTCATTCCTCTTATAAATTCAAGGTATTTTCAAAGATCAAACACCCAATTTTTATTCTTAACCTCTCATTATCACTTTCAACTTTCAAGCTCTCATTCTCAATTTAATTCTCTCAAGCTCTCAAGCTCTCACTATCTCAAGCTCTCACTTTCTCAAGCTCTCACTCTCATTCTTGAAATCTATATTGTCACTCTTTCTACTCATTCTCTTTTCTCACTCTCACTTTCATATTTACACACACACCCATTATGTCTTCTTCCAAGGGTAAGGGCAAGATGGTCGGTGCCGGTGGTGACGACGGAAATAGCCGACAAACTCAAAGGTCAAGAAGGACGGAAATAGCCGAGGAAATCTCAAGGCAAGTAGCCGAACGACTACAAGCCGAAGAGTATGCGAGACTTCAAGCCCAAGAGCAAGAAGATGAAGCCTTTGAGGAGATGGTCAATACGATGGAAACCCAAGGATTCGAATTTCATGGCTCCTCCAACAACGAAGATGAAGAGCACGACAACGATCAACATCCTCCTCCTCCTCCTCCTTCATCAAAGGCCAAGAAAGCACCGAAGTCCGACATCTTCAAGAAACACTTTCGACTTGTTGATGCTCCGGAGATCGAAGGCGAACCTCCTCTAGCCGATGGTCGAAAGAGATTCCTTGCGTATTGCAACTATTGCACAAGAAAATACAAATGGATCGGAGGAGGAGGCTACGGCACTATGACTAGGCACATGGAGAGCACTCATCCGACGGAGTTCGGAATCTCTACTTCTCAAACTCAAATTCAAGTTAACACTTCATCTTCGAAGACGGGTACGCACTCTTTGTTTAAATTTGATAAAGGTCGATACGAAGATGCTATGGCTAGATATTGTGCTATGGAGAAACAACCTTTTAGTTATGCCGATAGAATAACATATGAAGCATCCTACAAAGAAGGCTTAGGTCCAAATGCTTCTAAAGTTGCTAGAACTCAAATGCTAAAAAGGATTAGGCGTCAATGCATGGAAAAACAAAAAGATTTGATGAAATATTTGAACCATTTGGGTCATAAAGTTTCTATTTGTGCCGATGTTTGGACGGATGCATATAATATACATAGTTATATGGGAATTACATGTCATTGGGTTGATTACAAATGGACTTTGCAAAAACGTTTGATTGCATTTAGGGAGTTTGAAGAGCCTCACACGGCTCAAAATATTGCTTTGATTATTATCACCGTTTTAAATGAATATGGTTTGATTAATAAGGTTTTTTCGGTTGGTTTTGATAATGCATCGGCGAACACGGCTAGTATTCCTCAACTCATTGAAGCATGTGCACCGTCTTTTGATGGAAAATACTTTCATTCTAGATGCATTTGTCATATTTTGAATTTATGTGTCCAAGATGCTTATGAGATTTTTCAAACGTCCGTAGATCCTATTAAAAATGCCGTTAAATATTTGCACAAATCAAAAACTTTGGGGAAAAAATGGCAAAAATATTGTCGTTCAAAGAATATTGTTTATACGTGTTTCAAAGCCGATGTATCTCATCGTTGGAATTCTACTTATGAGATGCTTAATAGTACGATGGAGTATAAGAGTCATTTATGTGATTTTTTTAGGAAAGAATTTTCCACGGTTCAATTAGTTCTTAATGAGAGTCATTGGGATGCATGTTATGATTTATATGCATTATTGAAGGTTTTTCATATGGCTACTAAACAATTATCGGGTGTTTACTATTGTACTTCCGTTAAAGTGTTGGAACATTGCATGTATATTGCCATGTCTTTTAAGGCTTGTTTTAATAGGCCAAACTTGCAAGGTGTGATATATTATATGGTTCAAAAATGGCTAAAGTATTTTAGGGAGATTCCAAAAATTTTCTTGATTGCTAAGTGTTTGGATCCTAAATGGAGATATGAAGGTGTTTGTCAAATGCTTGGGATTTATTATGATGCTTTTTTGCAAATGGACTTTAGTAATGTTGTAATTGATGGTGAACAAATATTTTTTGATATTCCTAATGTGCAAGATATGAAGGATGATCTACATAGGACTTTGATAGAACTTTTTGATGAATATAGGAGAAAATATGGTAGTAATGAAGATAATACCAATATTTCTTCTTCTTCTACTATGATGCCTTCATTTGATTTTCCCTTTGCTATGGACTCAATGGATCCTTTAGTTAGACAAATGCAAGGAATGTACCAAAATAGAACCTATGATAATCCAAGGAGCCAAGGTAATAGTGAATTGGATATATTTTTGCAAACTCGTTTTATCTTTGGTGTTGAAGATAGTGGTCCGTCGATCGATGTGTTGAAATGGTGGTCGAAGAGAGTGGAGTTCCCAATACTCTCCATGATGGCGAAGGAGTTATTTGCCGTCCCGGCATCCACCGTATCCGTTGAACAAGCCTTTAGCACCGGAGGTCTTATGCTAGATCAAAGAAGATCAACAATGAAGCCGGCAAACATTGAAGCTACCATGTTGCTCGATGATTGGTGTAGGGCCGACCTTAGAGCTCAAGAACCGGAATGGGATGATCGGAATGAGAGTGAAGATGAAGCCTTCACCGAGACGGATCGATCGGCATCGGCATCGGGTGCGGAATAGGAACCGTTGTGTTGTAATAAGAACTACGTCGACTTTGATTCCTCTATTAATATGAGGATACGTAGGCAACTCGATTTTAGAAATGAAATTGAGTTCAAGTCCCTTATTATAATTTTTAGTATTTTTCTTGTCAAATGTAAAAGTTTTTATTCAATTGTCAAAGTGATTAAATTGAGCTTAATTTAATGTTGTAATTTTTTTTCATCAATATTGCAAACCTCCATCAATTGATAATTTGATATGCATTATCAACAATTTAATGAGTAATTTAAATATTTTTTTAAAAAAAATATATACATTAAAAGTTGACAAATTAACATTTCCTATTCATTAAATTAATTAATTTAAAAGAATAAAATTTAAAATCTTAAAAAAAGTTGAAAGAAAAAAAAAAAAAAAAATTAATTCGCCCAAATTGGGCGAAAATGCCATAGCTATTTCAGTGAAACAGAGCATTGCTCTGTTTTTCAGCAATCAACAGCGCCCTTCTTCAGCTTCAGCCCTTCAATTTCCGTGAACCGCCGGGCCGGCCCGAAACCGGCGGGCCTAGGGCCGAGCCCTAAACCGCGGCTGAATTCTAGGGCCGGGCTAGGTTCATGCTGTCCGAGGCCCGTGGCCCGCCGGGCCGGGCCCGAAACCGGCGGGCTCGGCCCGTGGGCAGGTCTAGCCTAACTAAGAAATATTGGGGCCCCTGTATTGGGGCAAGACCCAATGTTAAAATTACTATTCCTTCGAGTTTATAATGTCTCCTCTCCTGATATTATATTCCAATGTACACAGTTAACTTATATAAAAAAATATAAAAAATAAAATAAAAGCTTCTTTCTCTTTTTATTATTTATCATCAGATTATATGTGACATTTCCAAACAATCATACCAAACAAGCCCGAATTGGCGAATTGTATTTAAAAAATAAAAAATAAAATACAAAAAATCTTAGTCAAGACTCCACATCATATTTTGCTGCACCTCATCTTCATATTTATTCTATTTATCAGAGTGCGCTCGTCATCAAGCTTATTTTTTCCCGAAAGAGACGCAAACAATATTTTCTTTAATGTTTATCTGGATTATTATATTTATTTATTTATTTATTTATTTGGCCATATAGGAATCGAAGTCAATCTTGGTTTGGTGGACGTGTATTTCATCGGATTAAAGGGATATTTAATTTGAATTTTTATTAATCGGGTGATACTAGGCTAAAACAGTACATCATTCATTTAATGTTTTCAGTTGATAATGAGTTCTTTTATTATTATAATAGACTCATCTCACATAGAAGAATTTATTATAAACGAGATGAAGGAGTATTTTATAGTAAATGGAACACATATACTCCCTTCCGTCCCAATTAAAATGATGCGTATTTCTTTTTCGGTTGTCCCGTCAAGACGATATGTTTCCTTATATGGAAATAGTTAGATATTTGAAAATATTATTAAAAAATTATTTAATCAAAATAAATATTGATTAAAAAATTATTTATTCAAAATAAATAAAGGAAAAAATTAATTAAGTTAATAAAATTATTATTTATTAAATTAATGATAATTACATGTACTTACTACTTAACAATTTTGTCTCAACTCTCATGTCAAAAAAAAAAGGTATTATCTTAAACGGAACAGATGGTGTACATAGTAAAATGGGGGCTATATTTGGAATCACACTTGTTTTTCATATCTCTATCCCAGCCCAACCCATCAGGCCCAAGCCCATATCTAACACATTAAAAAAAAAAAAAAAAAAAAAAACCTCTCACCATAATACATAAATAAAAAGAAAATAGATACTTTGCCCTTCCAATGAAATGAATACATTTAACTATAAATAGTTTGCCAAGGAATAACATCATAATGCCTTGTCAATACTATCATAATGTATCGGTCAGATAATACATTTTCAGTACTGATAGGATGTGACCCAGAAGAAATAGAATTGTAGCCCAATATCAAGCCCAAGAGAAATTAGGGCTAGGGTTATGTGTCGATCCTCTATAAATAGGGGAAAAAAATCTTGTAAAAGGACAGAAAGTATTCGAATAAAATTTGTACTCTTGCTCCGTGGACGTAGATCTCATTAAAGATCGAACCACGTAATTTTTTGGTGTTCTTTTACATTCTCGTTACGCTTTTTAATTTCTCCAACAAAATCAAGATCGAACAAGTACCATTATTAATCAAGATCGCAGATCACACTAAGATCATCGGTAGAGATTATTTCTCATTTCTTACAGAAAATCCATTTTTTATCCTATATATATATTGGATGGTTTGTTCTTCTTTTTTATACATTTAAAAATTTTCTTCTCTTTTGTAATTCCTTTTTCTTCAATAGTATAAGTAGAATGTATGTTTTTTTTCTTCTTTATACATTATATTTCTTTAATAAGACACGAAGTCGTAAAAAAGGGTAGAATGAATGGTCTTTTCTTTACCCCAAGAAAATCAAGATCGAACACTGGCGCCGTCTGTGGGAATCAATCAACTTGTGTTTCAGATCAAAAATTTTCTTTGGGGATTTAAGCGCAGAGAATGATAAAAATAAAAAAAATTGCGGAAGCATCATGCACGTTCGGGAGAGAGAGGAGGAGTTAAGGAGAGAGGGGGAGTGGGGCGAAAAGGACGAACACGTTCAGCGGCGGACGGAACTGCTGAGCAGCACCCCTCCCTTGCTAAAGCAGCAGCGGCGGACGGAATCGCTAAAGCAGCAGCGGCAGACGGAATCGCAGAGCAGCACCCCTCCCTCGCTAAAGCAGCAGCGGCGGACGGAATCGCTGAGCAGCACCTCTCCCATGAGGAAGGCGACGCCCCCGACGAGCTGCAGCACCTCCCCAAGCAGCAGCACCGCCGAGCTCCCCGTCGAGCTGTGAGCCGACGTCGCCGAAGCAACGCTGAGCTACGAGTTGACATCGCCGCAGCACTGCCGAGCTCCCCGACGAGTTCCCCCGACAAGCTGCAGCACCTCCCCAAGCAGCAGCACCGCCGAGCTCCCCGTCCAGCTCCCCTGACGAGCTGCGAACTGAGGTCGCCGCAGCACCGCCGAGCTGCAAGCCGACGTCGCAGCAGCACCGCCGAGCTCCTCCGTCGAGCTCCCCCGACGAGCTGCGAGCCGACATCGCCGCAGCACCGCCGAGCTCCGAGTCGATGTCGCCGCAGCACTGCCGAGCTCCCCCGACGAGTTATGAGCTGACGTCGCCGCAGCACCGCCGAGCTGCGAGTCGACATCGCCGCAGCACTGCCGAGCTCCCCGTCAAGCTCCCCTAACAAGCTGTAGCACCTCCCCAAGCAGCAGCACCGCCGAGCTCCCCCGACGAGCTGCAAGCTGAGGTCGCTTCAACACCGCCGAGTTGCAAGCCGATGTCGCAGCAGCACCGCCGAGCTCCTCCGTCGAGCTCCCCCGACGAGCTGCCAGCCGACATCGCCGCAGCACCGTCGAGCTGTGAGTCGACGTCGCCGCAGCACTGCCGAGCTCCCCGTTGAGCTCCCCCGACGAGCTACGAGCCGACGTCGCCGCAGCACTACCGAGCTCCCTCGACGAGCTACGAGCCGACGTCGCCACAGCACCGCCGAGCTGCGAGTCAACGTCGCCACAGCACTGCCGAGCTCCCCGTCGAGCTCCCCCGACGAGCTGCAGTACCTCCCCAAGCAGCAACTCCGCCGAGCTCCTCCGTCGAGCTCCCCCGACGAGCTGCGAGCCGACATCGCCGCAGCACCGCTGAGCTGCGAGTCGACATCACCGCAGCACTGCCGAGCTCCCGTCGAGCTCCCCCCGACGAGCTGCGAGTTGAGGTCGCCACAGCACCGCCGAGCTGCAAGCTGACGTCACAGCAGCACCACCGAGCTCCTCCGTCAAGCTCCCCATCGAGCTCTCCCGACGAGCTGCGAGCCGATGTCGCCGCAACACTGCAGAGCTCCCCGCCGAGCTCCCCCGACGAGCTGCGAGCCGACATCGCCGCAGTATTGCCGAGCTGCGAGCCGACGTCACCGCAGCACCGCCGAGCTCCTCCATCGAGCTCCCTTGATGTCGCCGTAGCACCGCCGAGCTCCCCTGATGTCGCCACAGCACCTCCGAGCTGCAACTCCAGCTCGCCCCTGCTGACTCCATCGAAGAGATGCCGAGCCGCACCGCCGCAGCACCTCTGAGTTGCAGCGTCAAGCTCGCCCCCTCCGATTCCCACGAAGAGTAGCCGAGCTGCAGCCCTCCGTAGAGCCGATGATACGAACCTTGCTCGATCCATAATTCAACACGCACGCGGAAGACAAGAACTGAATTTGTAACCGATGGATATCTCAATATACCTAAAGTCTAATCCCACAAATGATATAGAATCGGCCTAAACCCCCTATACCCCAAGTGATGATCGCCTTAGTCACACGGAGACGATGAATGACACACAACGAGATTTGATTGGCTCATTGATTCGCCGATAAGAGAATTCGTCTTGGAAAAATCAAGAGGAACTCGAATAACTCTCAAGAGAGAATAAAACTCACAATTATGATTAATGATAGACTGATTTTCGTCCATTACATAGGTTCCCTATTTATAGTGCAAATAAACCTATCTAGACCAGTCAAACTAGGAAATAACTTAAGCAAAGTCAAGGTATGGTCCAACCCACTTAATTAACATAACAAAGCCCAAAAATAAAGCCTTTTAAGGCACAAAACATGGGCTGCAAATTAAACACACGAAATTAAAACAAAAGTCTCTAATCTTCAGCCCGAACACACTCGATGAAATTGATAACTCGCGGGCTGTCCAGTCCGCCTTCTCCAATGGGCTTCTTCATCAACTCTTGAGCCCAAACCTCTTAAATCAAGCCTTGCAAAGCTTCCTTGAACTTCTTAGCTCGAGCTCTTGTCACCGGCCCACTTGGAACACGAACGGGATCTTGACTCCATGATTCTTGGACTCCGTCAGCCGACGTCGCCACAACATGGTGACGAGCTGCACCGCCGAGCTCCTCCTTCGGGCCCCTTGCCGAGCTGCAGCCAAGGTAAATTCTTAACTCTAATTTCTTTTATTAATTCTTATATATATATATATATATGTGTGTGTGTGTATATATATATATATATTAACTAAAGCCAATCCTCATTTCGTATGAGGAAGTGCTCTCAAAAGTCAATCTTCATCTCACGACGAGGAAGAACTACCTAAAATTTAAACGCGCGTAGGGAGACCACTCCTATCGATAAATTCGACAAACAAGGAAATCAAAAGCCGAAACCTCATCTTTAGATGAGGTGGCTAATCGAAAACCGAAACCTCGTCTTTAGATGAGGTGGCTAATCGAAAGCTGAAACCTCGTCTTTAGATGATGTGGCTACTCGAAAGCTGAAACCTCGTCTTTAGATGAGGTGGCTAATCGAAAGCCGAAACCTCGTCTTTAGATGAGGTAACCTCGTGTTTAGATGAGGTAGCTAATCGAAAGCCGAAACCTCGTCTTTGATGAGGTGGCTAATCGAAAGCCGAAACCTCGTCTTTAGATGAGGTGGCTACTCGAAAGCCGAAACCTCGTCTTTAGATGAGGTGGCTAATCGAAAGCCGAAACCTCATCTTTAGACGAAATGGCTATTTGAAAACCAAATTTTCATCTTCAGACGAAGTGGTTAATTTAAAGTCAAAACTTCGTCTTACGATGGATTAGAGCCATTTAAAAGCCTAAACTCGTCTAAGACGAGTACGAGTTAGCATTTTGACTTCGTCAAAATCCTAATTTCGACGGGGCAATGCGATTTTATTATGACATCATCCTAGCGAGGCGGTACGCATTTTGACTTCGTCGAAATTCCAATTTCGATGGGGCAAGGCAATTCAACCTCGACCTCAAATCACACCCTCACTTCTATGTCTTTTGGGGGGGGGATAAGATGTGGCCCAGAAGAAATAGAAGTGAAGCTCAATATCAAGCCCAAGAGAAATTAGGGCTAGGGTTATGTGTAGATCCTCTATAAATAGGGGGAAAGAAATCTTGTAAAAGGACAGAAAGTATTCGAATAAAACTCGTACTCTTGCTCCGTGGACGTAGATCTCATTAAAGATCGAACCACGTAATTTTTTGGTGTTCTTTTACATTCTCGTTACGCTTTTTAATTTCCCCAACAAAATCAAGATCGAACAAGTACCATTATTAATCAAGATCGCAGATCACACTAAGATCATCGGTAGAGATTATTTCTCATTTCTTACAGAAAATCCATTTTTTATCCTATATATATATTGGATGGTTTGTTCTTCTTTTTTATACATTTAAAAATTTTCTTCTCTTTTGTAATTCCTTTTTCTTCAATAGTATAAGTAGAATGTATGTTTTTTTTCTTCTTTATACATTATATTTCTTTAATAAGACACGAAGTCGTAAAAAAGGGTAGAATGAATGGTCTTTTCTTCATAAATTTTAATTTGTTAGAAAAGGGAATATAATAGATGGTTTTCTCTTCTTCGTACATTATGGTTAATTTAACGAGATATAAAGTTATTTTAAAAATAATTAAAAATGGATGATTTATTATTCTTCATACATTTTAAGATTTAACGTTTTTCTTCTCCCTTTGTATCTACGAAACTATGGATAACGGGCCCTAGCTTGCGACAAATTTTTTAGCTCCGCAACTGCGCGTAATAGTTTGAATAATGCAATAGATTTCTTTGTAACATGCTAGTTTGAGATTGATTATCATTGTATAAAGTGTAATTCTACTACTAAGAAAAAAAAATAGTAATAAAAAAATAAAAATAAAAAATCCAAAATTAAATTCTCTAGAACTCTTGTACATAAACGGCCCAATCTTACTGAAATCACAACAATATTAATGGACTTAACGAACACTGCCACAACGGCCCACATTTTGAGTCCGAACTCCATACACTTAAAGCCTCAAAGGATTTTAATTGGGATAGCGAGAAGTTGTACAAATAATATTTCAAATCTTAAGTTTTCATATTTAAATTGTTGATGAGAGTTTTCTTCCCCTATTAAATAAATTACAAAGAGAAAATTGGCGAGATACCTCTCACTGATCTATTGGACGAGTTGAGTTTTAAAATAATTACAATTACGAGAGAAATGCTACTACACCTTCACCGCGCGACATAAATAACGAACGAATTGACATTTAAAAAATAAATAAATAAATAAATAAAAACTTAAAAATAGTATCTTGCATAGACCTATTTTAATATTACAATGTACAAGCTGCTTGACAATCAAATTAACTACAACTATTCATGAAATGCTACTTCTTGCTATCTTATATTTTCATTACAACCCGAATAATGAGTCATTTGAGACGTAATACAAGTACAACTCCTCGGTGAATGCTTCATTTCACTGACCTATTTTTTATAATATAATCCAATACTAATTTTTTGTTTCAATGCATTGTAGGATCACTATCATTTGAAATAATTAATTACATAATTTTTCTAATTATTTTATTTAAAATTGCAATATTAAATATTTTCTTTATGAATTTTGATGTGCAATATAAAACAAGTATAATTATTTATCGAATGATTCATTTTACTAAACTATTTTTTCTAATAAAATTCAATACTAATACATTTTCACTAAATTGTAATAATACCATTTTTTTGAATAAATAATTAATTTATATTTTCACAATATTAAGTGATTCATGTGGCACTGCACTAGTTTTTAATAAAAACGAATGTGTATATGTATATATCAAAGCTGCGAGTTGAGAAAAAGGATACAATGGTCTTTTTACATTTGATTTCTAGTAAACAACACTCTTTTCTGAAATCATTTTATCAATTGCTAAATAATTACCTGAGTCAGCAATGAACTTCTAGAAATTGTAATAATTACGTCTAGAAAGTAGAAACGAAGACAAAAAAACTTTACCTAAAAATTTAACCTACATCTAAATGAGACATCCAACTACATTTTGGGATTTGAATGGTATCTTATCTTTGGCTAAAACTTAGCCATCCATCAAAGTTGAAAATTTCGGGCACCGAAATTCATATTATTCACACCTTCATAAATTAATGACAAATAATACAAAATCAGGACGATATGTAGAATTATGAATTTAACTATAATTGGCATATATCATGTTGACTCTACCTTTATATAAAAAATAGCCAAATCCGTCACATGTTTTGACCAAATATATTAATTATCCCAGGTCAAATACACGTATTTGGAAATATATTATTATTATTATTATTATTATTATTATTATTATTATTATTATTATTATTATTATTATTATTATTATTATTATTATTATTATTATTATTATTATTATTATTATTATTATTATTATTATTATTTATTTTTTTATTATTATTATTTTTTAATTTATTTATTTTTTTGTTGGGGGTGGGGGTCGATTAAATATTAATAAAACTCGTCAATTGTTCATTGTTTTTATAATCTAACTTAATATGTTCACACGTTTCATTTCAGCGAAATAATATTTTCCTAAAGAAATTACAAAAGAAAAAAAAGAAATAAAATCAAATTAGAATTATGTCTGAAATTCATTAAGTACGTGACAAAAAGTACTCCTCTTCGTGTTTATGAAGAAATTTTTCTTTTGGGCACATAAGTTCTTACAAGAGTAATTAATAAAGATAAAATGTACTTCCTCCGTTCTATTTAAACTGACATGTTTGATTATTAATTTAATTTAAATGGGACAGAGAAAGTATTAGTGTTTAATATTTTAGTGTAAATTTTATTTTTTTAAACTACTACATGAAAACATATTTATCATTGATTGTTTCAAGACCTTTAATTCGGTGTACAGTCGAAGAACAAACGAGTCGTTATGATAATTTAAAATTTTACAATTCAAATTATGTTGAGATACATTCCTAAAGGTGAGTAGATGGAGAATTGGTAGATTAAATTATTAAGTTATTTTAATTTTAATAAATATAATAAGCCTTTAATTATTTTTTATTGCATGGACCGAACGCAAAATGAATGAGATTTCTCAATATGAAAAATAGTTCGTTATAAAACGGATTATAAAACGGGACCAATTGAGTAACACACAAATTAAGTAGTAGAAAGACTGCCCACATCGTTGAGAGTAATTTTATATTTTTATATTAACGATATTCTAAGAAATTAAAGCGGAACCAAGCTGCAGTACTCACGTTCTACTACATGTACGGTTGTTTCAAATAATTAAATCCTAATTAAACTCTTTTCCTCATTATTTTCTTTCAATAAATTCTTTTAAATATAAAGGTTACAGCATCGGACTGAAATTTCTAAGTTCTTAGCAGAAGTCGCGAGATTTAAAAAAAAAAAAAAAAATTGCATGGGTTTATTATTTATATGACTTTTATGTCAAGTGGATTTATGACTTGTGTTAGGTACAAAGATTATTTCAAAGAAAACCAACATCCCACATGCCATGTAGACCCACATTTCTGACTATTGTCTCTGCTAATATCGTTATCTTTTAATTACATCTCATACTATATATCATCTCTCTATTTAAATACGTGGGCATTTTCAAACCCTAGAATTATACTTTCCTAGGGTTGCCCTCTACAAACTTGCTAGCTCCATCGTAATTATAATGCAATACTAGCTGGTAATTTAATTAGTTAGTTTTGTCCTAACCAAGACTAAATCTGCTACGAAAAATTGATACAGATCTTTTATTGCAATTTTAAATCGATGAAAAAAAACTAATCCGCTTTGACCTTTTACCGCATACTCCATTTGCCCTTAAATAAAAGTCCCGAATTGTCAAAATACTCATATCAATCAAATTAGTATAAATATGATCATTTAGATTAATTTTTACCACAGATCGGGTGAAGTTAAATAGTTCTTATAATGGAGTTATGTTTATTATTTTACCGTTACGATGAGGTGGCACAATGAGCCCGCTAGCAATTACTTGTCGTTCGTCCTTGCTTCGTCAAAATAGTTAATCAAGTTGCTAGAGAATCTATTGAGCTCATACTTATTCTGTATTAACATCCCTTACTTATTCGATGTGGAATGTTACATACATAAATTCCAATAAAAATAAAATAAAGACGAGATAAAATGCCTTAATCATTTCAAGAAATCAAACAATTCCATGTCGATCGTATAATGCCAAAAATGAACAAAAGACATCGAGGGCAAACCATGGACCCATAATTTTATAGATAGTGAAAAGTTGCATTTAGACATACATAATCAAAGTTACAATAATATCAACAAGAAAAAAACGTGAGACCTACAGCATGATTGTGGTACGAATATCGGTGTGTCCCATTGAGTTTATAATTACAAGAATTTTGTGGAAATGGTTGCTTTAAATTAAATTATTTCGATTTTTCGAAGTAGAGGATAATTAAAGGGGGCCATGGGCAAGATCATGCAATGTATAAAGCAAGTGTGGAATGGAGGGAAAATTAGGAGAAGTTACATCAACAAACAACAAAATCTCACCAATTTGATTGCATCATTTGGGAAAAAGCAAGATTAGATGTGGACAAGCCTCTAACACAAACTCCAAATCATGAGTCAAGAAGGAGACCACAAATCCACATCAAAAGCGATAATGTTTTTCTTTAGTTTTCATTCTTGCTATCATGCTAGTCCCCATCACTCAATATTCCTAGTGGTATATATATATGTATTCATCAACTTGATTGTAGAGTGTATTTATTAGGGGTGAGCACGGGTCAGTTAACCGACCATTTTACACCTAAAAAAACTGACAATGCGGTTTTTTATCAGGTCAGTTAACCGTTATAAATTAAAGAATAAAGACCAAAAATTATAAAAGCGGTTAACCTAAAAATCGGGCCGGTTAACCGTTTATCTAACAGTTAACCATAAATAAATGAAATATTCTATTTTCTATAGTTCATAATAGGAAAATTCGAAAGAATTCATATCTTAGAATATCCATGGAAAATAAATAATTTACAAAAATTAAAAAACAATGAAATTAAATTGCATAATCCTAATAGAATAAGCTTTGCAATAACTTAAACTAACAATCGAGCTATCTTCAATTGCTTATTAACTTTTGGCTTCATCAATACTTAGAATCGGGTGATCTTCTCTCAAACTTTATTAGTAATATCTAACAATATATATATATAAAATATAATATGTATATATATAAAATCATATATTTTTTTAATTGGTACCAGTTCGTTTAACCGCCGGTTTTTTAGGCATAGAAACCGAAACCGAACATTAGAGTCGGGTTTTGAAAATTAGAAATAAAAACCAAACCATACGCTTCGGTTACCCATATTTTCGGATCGGGTTCGGTCTGAATAGCCGGTAGGTTCGGTTTTTTCAATTTTTTATGCTCAGCCCTACTATTTATAGGTATGTATTAATTTCTCTTATATATATATATATATATTTGATCGGACAAATGAATTTCTCTTATTATATATAGTGCAATTGGTATTATGTTTTGTTTTCATACTATGATTATAGCTCCATCCAATCATTTTGTATTGATGCAAATGAATGTGTTAAGAGTTGGCTTCAATCCTCATGTCAAGTATAGATATTAATTCTATATGTAATCAATCAAAATGTGTCTGAGCTACTCCTTTAGATCATGGCTACTCTTATTGGGTTATCATGATATTCGATTCAGATCAACTGGGTTATTCAGTTATTCAATTTGAGTCCATCGAGCTTACAAGTTTACTACATATTTTTCCGCTCAAATTCTCTTTTTCTTTGGTCAGTTCGAGCTAACTGGTCTGTTCCGAATTCAATTGACTCTAATAGAAACATCCTAACATTATTGGCACTTTTACCCCTTGTGATACTTTTTGGGAGGGCGGGGGGAATTCATCTGTTGATTAAGACAGGATAAAAAAATAATTTCAACCAAAAAAATTAGGGACACACTCGGGTCAGCCAAAGGCATCGTGCGGCCGGCTAAAACATTTTTATTCGTGTAGATTAACATTTTTCTGTATAAAGATTGACATTTTTAAAAATTGACATTTTATTCGTAAAATAATTATGTTAAAGATTGACACTTTTATTCATATACTACCTCCATCCCATTACAATTGGCCACTTTCATTTGGGCACAAGAGCCAAGACAATATTGGATAAGGGAATTACAGCAGAAAATTAAGGCAAATTATTAAGGATTTAAACTGTTCACATAATACTGTAGCGCATTTACTGTTCACATAATACTGTAGCGCGTTTACTGTTCATTAAAACTGTTCATTAAAAAATGCGGTAAAATTTAACGCTATTCAACACATGTTTGGAGCCAAAAACTAATTTAAATTTCAAAATACATTACCCACCAAAAATGAAAGGATTAAACTCTATATATAGGAGATCAAACTACTTCACTCTATTTCTTCCAGATGCTCTACCACATTTCACTATAAAATTGCAAATCAAAAGAAGAAAAGAAGAAGAGAAAATGGGGCAGATGAAAGACATCCCATACTCCATCAGAATGGAGCTCCAGCAGTTTATGATGGGGAGCTGCATCGGCCTTGGAAAGCCTCGGCGTGGGATCTTCAAAGAAGCTGCATCGAAATTCCAGATTTCACAGAGAAGCATTTCCAGATTCTGGGCATCTTCAAAGCAACAAAGAAATCAAGGTCAGGCAGTCAATCTTTCAAATATAAGAAACAAGAGAATTAGGAAAAAAAAACATGAAATCAATTATGAACAAATTGAAGCCATTGCCACTGAAAAGAGGGGAACAATTCAGGCCATGTCTGAAGCTCTTGGGATACCAAAGAGTACTTTGGGAAGATGGGCTAAAGGTCACTTGCTCAGAGTTCACTCTAATGCAATGAAGCCTCTGTTGAAGACTCCTAATATGTTAATGAGGTTGTGTTTTAGTCTACAAGCCATTACCTTTGATAGGGCACTGAACACTCTAAAATTCAAGCCAATGGAAAACACTGTGCACATAGATGAGAAGTGGTTTTATTTAACAAGAAAGAGCTGCAAAATGTACTTGACACCAATGGAAGCAGACCCTCTTAGAGTTACACAGAACAAAAATTTCATTCCAAAGGTCATGTTCATGTGTGCTGTGTGCAGACCAGTCTTTGATGCAAATGGTGTTGTGATATTTGATGGGAAGATAGGGGTTTGGCCATTTGTAGAAGAGGTTAGGGCAAAGAGAAACAGCAAAAAAAGAAGGAGGGGAACTATAGAAATCAAACCAGTTCAGTACATCAACAGAGAAGTCATTAGAGAATGCATCATGAAACAGGTAAACTGTGTCTATTTCCAAGTTTAATTCAATAAATGTGATGAAGGTTACAATAATGTATAGAACTGTTTGATGTTTAGACTATGATATGGAATGTTTTGCTCAAAAATTATAGGTCATTCCAGCCATAAAGGAGAAATGGCCTACATTTTTAAGCAAGAACATTAAGATACAGCAAGACAATGCAAGGCCACACATAGCAGACAGTGATCAAGAGTTTCAAACTGTAGCAAATGCAGAAGGATTTCATATTCAAATAGTTCAACAACCAGCTAATTCACCAGACTGCAATGTTCTGGACTTAGGTTTTCATTGTGTTATTCAAAGCTTACAACAGAGAATCAGATGCAAGAATGCAGATGAACTCATAGTAGCTGTCAAGACTGCTTTCAATGCAATAGATCCCATGACTTTGAACAAAGTTTTCCTATCCCTACAGTGTGTGCTAGTGGAAATTCTCAAAATGAAAGGAGGAAACAACTATAAACAGCAACACATGAAGAAGAATGCACTATTGAGGCAGGGCAATCTACCTACTAATCTGGAAGTGGCTGATCATTTAGTAAGAGAGAGCATTGATTATCTTATTGGAGAAGATTTTACAGAAGGCATTGAAGACTTAATTGCAGATTTGGGAATAATACAACCACATAATGGACAAGGTTTTCCAGATCTGAACATTTGACAGAGATGACCAAGGATGTGCAGTTTCAAGGAGTACAAGTTTTTTGTGCAGATTCTAGTTAGAATATCAAGTTTTTTGTGCATTCAAGCAGATGAAAGAACTGCAGTTTTATCTAAATGAAAAGATGTATGAATGATTACCTAGAAAGGGGTTTCAAATTAATATTATTTTCCATATTGAAGAATGTATTTTTGTGCCAGATCCTGTTTTTTTGTTTGATCTACCATCATTTGCCTTAATAAATGGCATCAGATTAACAACTCATTCATGTTAAATGACTGGACCCAAACTCAATACTCATTTAAGCATATTGAAACAACTTCAGACAGAGGCAGCTACATTTCACAGACTTAAATTGTTTCATCAATGCAGCCAAGCAAATAATGTAGAGGAGCATAATTCATCACAGCAGTACAACCAACGCCCAACTTCCCAAAGTAATGAAGCAACAGAACAATGAAAGCCATCACAGAACCATAATCCATCTTTATCATAGATTTTCAAAATCCTCAACACATAGATACCATAACCATAAGCACAGATGCCACAGAAGTTAAGCAATCATGTACGCAACCAACAAAATTAAGAAAAGGCTAAGAAACAACCCATTTGTACATTGGCAGAAAGCTTCACCGACACCAAGGCACCTCCTCCTCTTCATCATTTGCCTCCTCGCCATCTTCAATCCCAGCCTCATCGCCACCAAGAAGCTTGGCCTTCCCACCGGTTTGCAGCTCGGCATCCGCCACCAAGGTAGGGCTTTTGGACTGCGCCGTTTCGGGTATCGCCGAGAGGTAGAACGAATCAGGGAGCCGGCGGTAGAAGTAACGCGGGAGGCGCCGGAGTCCCTTATCCACCCAAGCGGACCTTGGCGGCGACGGAGGCCGTCGAGTTTTAGCCATAATTGGCTTTTGGGGAGGCGGCAGCGAGCGGAGGGCCACAGATCTACCCAGATCGGGCCTCGGTGAAGTCGGAGGCACTATCGATCTGGGGTTTGAAGGAGAGGGCTTTTCCGGACTGGACTCCGAATCCGCCGCCAGCTTCGCCCCCACAGCCTTAAATCGAGACCGATTCACATGCTGTGTGTAAATTGGGAACCGACCTTTAAAAATCCGGCGACATTTTTTAGGGAGAGACGGTGAGAAAGAGGTATGAGAAGGATTCGGGGCAAATCTACTCAGATAAGGTCTCGAGGGAGGTGGCGGCGAAACAGATATAGGGTTTTCTGGCTGTGCCTTCTCGGGACTGGACTCAGAGTCCGACGCCAGCAACGCCCCCCTAGAAACACAGCGAGGACCTGCTTCAGGGCGTCGGAGAAGAAGTTTCCGACGCTCCATTTCAGGTAGATGAGGAGGGAGAGACGGCGAGGGTTTTCGAGTTTCAGAGAGAGGGATGCAGAATAGAAGAGAGAGGAGCGGAGAAGAGCATCAGATGTCGAATGAAACCCTAGAAGAGAAAATGGGGGGTGTTGACTCAGTTTCATCAGATTAATGGGTTTAGGGTTGGGTAAATTAGGCCATTACTGGGCTCACTTAATTCATGAGATGGCCTAATTAGCTTAATCTTGGCCCGGAAATTCATTCAAAAAATTACCAAAAATGGAAAGTGGCCAATTAAATGGGATGTCCCAATTAGGAAATGTGGCCAATTGTAATGGGATGGAGGTAGTATATTAATACTTTTCTGTATAAATATTGACACTTTGACCCGGCCACACTATATGGCCGACCTCACCCAAGTTTTTGTCAAAAAATTAAACGAGCGTGCTAATGGAAAAGTGAAGATACAAATTAGGTGCTAAAACAACTACTCAATGACCAAAGATCTAACCAAATCTAGCATAGGAACATTAATTTGGCAGCCCTCTAACTCTAGAAAAATTATGTTCTCAACCACAAAAAAATAAATTAATAAATAAAGGCATTAACAATCAGCACCACAATATTTATATATTTAATTAATCCCAGTTGGTGGGAGAACTTTTTCACAAGCTGTTCATCACTTCACAAGGATTTACAATTTACTTGGTTAGTGGACACTTTAAAGTTTAAACAGAAACTGGGCATGATGGCATTATTCTGCAGGAAACAAACGTGATTAAGCAGAATTAAGTAAATAATTAATGGAAAAAAGAGAGAGACAGAAACAAATAAGTACAGTGAGGGGTACAACTTTTTAAACATGCATTACCTCTGCCATTTATAGCTGTGAGTTTTGTGCTGTTACTGTTAGTCCAGTTCAACTTCATCAGTCGCAGCAGGCTTTTTTTCATCAACCTTATTTGGTTCCTTTAACTTTTTTTTGAATTTGTCTTAACTTCTAACCTATTCTCTCTCTCTCTCTCTCTCTCTGTATATATATATATATATATATATATATATATCAAGTTGCGATGTGAGTACTTTCGTTTTGTCCTTCTTTATTTTTTTTTCCTCATAATTCTAGGAATCGATTTGCAAATAATTCCTGAGTCCCGGTTGTTTATGCTTTAATTATTTGGATACGAATTGTTGAGTACAAACAATCAAATTTCATATTGAAAATATAAGGTGAATATACATTGTATATAAAGGGAACACCACTATATTATTACTCTTTTCGTCTCATTTCAGTAGTCATGTTGCTTTTGACCACATAATTTTAGGAGAGTGTGTTTAGAGATAAAGTTTAGTGTTTAATACGAAGTATTTTAATACAAATTTTATTATTTTAAAACTAGAGTATCATACATGAATAAAAACACATTGATATCTAATCTTAAATAAAAAATCGTATCAAGACCTTTAATTTGATATTAAAATTGTAAAAATCGAATAACAAACGAGCAAATTATGATAATTTAAATTTTAAAATTTAAATTACATTGGGTTACGTGTTGATAGATGAGTGGATATTGAGATGATTAATAGTCCATTTAATGGACTAATTCTTTTCATTTTAGGAAATAAGACTACTGAAGTAGGACGATCCAATATAATATACAAGACTATTGAAGTGGGACAGAGGAAGTATGAAACTTTTGGGAATGAGCCCAAAAATAAAATCATGAAACTTGGGCCAAAACGGACAATATTATACTAATATGGACTCGTTGCTGGTGTTTGAAAACCCTAACACAAATTTTAATAAATGTTAAGTGATTGTGATATTAGTGGACAAAGAAGCCCATTTAATTATAAATAAAATCTGAAAATGGGGTATTTCATAAATAAATACGAGTGTAGTCTATATTTATTGAAGTGCCAAAAAGAATGCTGAATGAAGTCTGAATTTTGTTATTGGTTAATAGTATTCTCATAAAAGGAAAAGGTCGTCAAAAAGAATGAGCAAACACCTTTCCCAAAAGTAGAAAAATGAATGCTAGCTACATGGAACGTACGATTCTCACTGATAAACATTGTGAAAATCATGAGTTAAATCAAAAATAGCTAAATTTTATAACAAATTGATGGATTTTATAAAATGTTGCATAATAAAATATACTCCCTCCGGCTCATGATTTCCGACCCCTTTCTTTTCGGCAAGTATTTTCACGATTTTTATTGATGGGTTTTAAAATAATTTTTTTAAATATTTTTTCTTTTACGGGATAGTTAAGTACTAGTAGTATCCCGTAAAAGAAAAAATACATAAAAAAATTATTTTAAAACCCATCAATAAAAATTATGAAAATACTTCCCGAAAAGAAAGGGGTCGGAAATCATGAGCCGGAGGTAGTATTATTTTATATTATTTTTATGCATATAATGCATCATCATGAAAATGCAATACTTTTGTGTATAAAATGTAACATTATATATATATATATATACTAGTTTGGTGCCCGTCGAAATTCGACGGGAATCACATAGTTTTGTGATTTTTAATTAAAAAATTAAAATAATATTATGATTATTTTATATCAAAATCATTACTGTTGAAATTCATTTTAAATAATACTAGCATTGATTTGTGTTGAAAAAAATTCAATTGGGTCAACTCCTCATTTTTTTACACATTTAAAATGTCACGACGCCCGTTATGCACAATGATAAAAAAAAATTAATAAAAAGTTCTCGGATAGTCTTATTAATTTTTAAATTTTGAATGGGAAGACGTCACTTATACTTAAAACAAAAGAGTAGATTAAGGAGAGAAATTACTTATCAATTTAAGTGGTTTTATTTTGAATATCAAGTGACTCATTAGTTCAATGTAATAGAAAAGCAGGTTACTGCACACATGTTTGAATGTCAAGTCAAATAATAATATAGAAAAAATAAAATAGGCTGTCAAGAAGGATTAATATTTTTTGAAGAGTTATATTCGAGCCAACCGTTGCAAAAAATGATTCAAGATATAGTTAATATAAGTACAACTCTTTGACGAATGCTACCTTCAACGGAAATCACTTTATTTAACATATTGTTTAAAGGAGTAAAACATAAAAAATAGCATAGTTATTCATTTCAGAATAATAGTGTAGTAGTATTTCATTAGAAATTATAATTGTATTATATTAGAAAATAAAATTGATCAATGAGGGATAATATTTTTCATTTAGTTTTTTATGTTTTGAATGCCAATTTACCCGTTATTTACACTGATTGAGAAATAGGTTAATGAGGGATGCATTCTCTCGGGTAGAACTCATTCGAATTTTGGATGTCAAACTGCTCATTATTCATAGTAATTGAAAATAGAATAATGAGTGTAACATTTTCTCAAGTAGGTTTATTCATTTAAATTTTGAAGTAAAGTCGCCCGTTGTTGACAGTAACTGAAAAAATATATTAATGAGGGCACAACTTTCTCGGATAGTCGTATCCATTCAATTTTATTTGTGAAGCCACCCGTTATTCATAATAATTGAAGAATAATAGATTCATTGAGTATTCATATTCATTCTCTCAAAAATAAATTAATTAAAATGGTTAATATTTTTTGGATATTTGTACTATGTTTGTATGTCAATAAATACCTTATTTATTATAATAAAAATTATGTCATGCAAGGAGGCATATCATTATCGGATAGTTGTATCATGTCCCTTCGAAATTCATTTTCTTCATTTAAAGTCATTCTTAATTTCTTCCCAATTTCAAATTATACAAACTAAGAGTAGAATAAATTATTTCATCCGTCCCATAAAAGAGTATGCATTTCATTTCTTAGATAGTTGTACTCGTTTTACATATCAAGTAGTGTATTAGTTTTGCTTATAATAGGATTGTGATTCGTATCGTATATAAAATGTCAATAAAATACATATAATAAAAAATAAGTTAAGAATGAGCATCATTTTTTGGATAGTTGTACTCATTTTAAATGTCGGGTCGCTTGATGTTTTGAGTCGATGCGCGGAAAGTTGTTGAGTTGGTCAAGGTTCAAACTTCAAACTCAATTAAACAATTATTTTATTTTTCTAATTGAAGTTAAATTGCCCCATTGAGGATTGACTATGAGATATATAACTCGTACAACTCTAAAACGAATGCATATTACATATCTTTCTATTATCTTTTTTTGAACTTTTACTTAAAAATTATAACATTAAGTAGAATTTCAGTGGAATGAATTAGAAAGGATTTTATATTATATTATCTTTTATTTTCTTTAACTTGATGGCCAAACGTTTACTTTTCAAAAAAAAAACATATGGCCTCAGAGGAAATAGGAAATTTGGTTTTCTTTGTAATCAAGTTGTACATATAGTGAAATAGGTTTGCTGAAAATCTACGGAGAATAAATGTGGGTCTTGATTTTTGATGTTGATATTTAAACACTTGGGGAGAGAAATTATTTTGCAAGAGAAAAAAATAGAGTCGAATTGTTGATTTTCTCGTATAAAATAAAATATAAAGTATATTTTGAATTTTAATTGGATACTAATTATAATTTCAAAAGTGTGACATATCTTTTATATTAGTTATTTATTGGCAATGTTTTATAAATAATTGATATGAAATAGCTAAAATTAAATAGAATTAATGAATTATAAAGTCAAAGCTATAAGAATTTAGGAAAATATTCAAAAAAAAAATCATAATTTTAGTATATATGTTTCATAGTTGTTCGATTTAGTGTATGATGATATTTTTTTATTATTTTTGAGAGAAAAGTGTATGATATGTTGAATTATTTATAACCATATTTCCGACATATTTTATATTACTTATTTTCGATGAATATAATTTAATATGTCATGTATTTTGTACATATAGTATTTCATAAATTCTTAATTGGAGACAAATAATTTCAAAAGTATGGTATATTCTTTATATTGATGATTTATTAGTAATGTTTCAAATCGATGTGGGATAGTTGTAATTACATAAAATTAATGAATTATAAAGTAAAAGCCATAAGAATTTAGGGATATATTCATGAAAATTCATAATTATGAGGTGGTTGGAATTAAATATTCCTTTTTAATTAATTATAAAATCAATGTTAACATTTTTTAATGAATTGTTCTAATATTATTACATTTTTTAAAAATACATTTTACATGAAATTTGTGATAAAATGATGGGCATTAAATTTGTTTATTTATAGAACGTTAAATAACGTTTTACATGTTCTTAAAATCATAAGGCCTATCGTTTGGTTTGCTTTATTGGATATGCATCTTTTATTTTACTAGCAGAGATTACGTGCGTTGCACGTATAATATTTTATTTAATATGATTAGTTTATTATAAATATTAATATATTTGAAGATATAAGGAAAAAAATCTATATAAGTTGTAAAATTATTAATATTAATAGTTAATATGATGACCTTTATCAACATCTAATTCATATTTTTCTTTTCAAAGTCTATCTTAAAATGTGAATTTTACATTGATTTTATTGAAAAAATATCGTTGCCTAAGCTTTTTCATGTACAAGAGTGTGGCTAAATTTTTTTCATTTTGTACGTGTAAAGAAAACACCAAATTAAAATTCTAAATGTTCTTTTAAATTCAATAGAATTAAAAATTGTCATTAAAGAAATAGTTAAAAGTTTCTCCAACTAAGCACCATGAACCAAAATTTACCTTTCTTTTTTTGGTACGAAAATTAATTTATTGCACCTCCAAACAAATACAATTCATGCACAATACACATCCCTCCCCTACCAGTCATAAAATCTCCTAACTCATGTCCCAAGCCTAGAAACAACAGATTTTAATTTCCTATCCTTCGAGCAACTCCAAAGAAGAAGAAACTTGCATTGCTTCACCACACTATCAACCTGGATCCGCTGATTCTGCATCCGCCAACAGTTTTTGGCAAGCCAAATTTGATAAACCAGCACCGATACTATACACCGATAGAACCTCTGTGTAATGCTATTCGTCGAGCATTGAGAGAGTAAGAATATCCTCTCGACATCCCACCTCATAGCTACTCTCCTAATTCCACACCATGAAACTACTTGAGTCCACACTTCCTTACTAAACCTACAATCAAAGAAAAGATGATCCATTGTTTCCTCATCCTCACCACAAAAACAACATGCAGGCTCCACAACAACTCCAAATTTCCTCAGCAAACTACTTGTAGCCAGCCGATCATGCAAAGCTAACCACATCATAAACTTGCATTTCGGAGGTGCTCCATTTTGACAGATAATCTTTGCCCAGGGCACCTTCTGCACCTGTCCCACCAATTCTCTATATAGCTTAGTTATGGAGAAGACAGAATTATTCAGCCAATCTTCTCTCGGTGGTGTGCCCAACAGATGACTCCTCATGCCTAGAATCTTCTTCATCATCCAAGAACTCTGGACTGGTATATGCATAGTCAATAGATTTTGTTGCTTGATATAGTATCCATGGACCCACTTGATCCATAAAGTCTCATTTCTCATGTTCAACCTCTAGAGATGCTTACATACAGCTGCCCTATTCCATAATTTGATATTCACTATATTTAGACCTCCAGCTTGCTGAGGCAGCATAACAGTTTCCCATGCCACCAAAGCCCTCCTAGAAGTAGATGTTTTGCCTGTCCACAGAAAAGTTCGACAAGCTGCTTGGATCATCTTCACCACTTTCTGTGGAAGGACAAAGACTTGGCTCCAATATATCTGAACACTGAACAACACAGACTGAATTAACTGTAATCTACCTGCATAAGATAGGAGTTTAGAAGCCCAACAAGTAACTCTTTTAAGTATAGTCTGAATCAAAGGTTGATACTGGACGATAGTGAGTTTCTTTGAAGACAGAGGGACCCCTAGATATCTGAACGGGAATTGTCCTTCAGTCATTCCAATACTCTGTAGTATATTCATCTTCTCCTCTTGATGTACACCTCCAAAATAAACACAGCTTTTTGCTGGATTAGCCTTAAGTCCAGAAACAGCTGCAAATTTATCCAAAATAAGCCTCACTTGCTGTATAGAAGCAATATTTCCTTTAGTAAACAACAATAGATCATCAGCAAAGCAGAGGTGGGTTAATCCTACTTTCCTGCATCTGGGATGAAACTGAAACAGTTTGTTTTGTTTCAATTCCATCAAACTCCGACTAAGATATTCCATACACAACACAAACAGATAAGGAGAGATAGGATCTCCTTGTCTAATACCCCTTTTAGCCTCAAAAGCCTCAGTCAAAACTCCATTCACATTGATTACATAAGAGACAGAAGTTAGACACACCATCACCCATTGAATATACTTCTGTGGAAACCTCAGTTCTACCATCATCTGTTTCAAAAAAAACCCACTCAACTGAGTCATAGGCTTTTTGAATATCAACCTTAAGCATACATCTAGGGGATACATGTTTCCTAGTATACCCTGTGAGCAATTCCTGGCTTAACATGACATTATCCAAAATCAACCTTCCCTTCACAAACGCAGACTGGCTATCACCAACTATAGAATTCAGCACTCCCTTTAATCTATTTGCTAGCACTTTAGAAATAACTTTATACAAAACCGTGCAGCAGGCTATTGGTCTAAAGTTTTTCATAGTGCTAGCATTCTCACACTTAGGTAGCAGAGTGAGAAGAGCTACATTGATCTCTCTTGGCAGATAAGAAGTTAAAAAGAACTGCTGGACAGCTGCAGTCACTTCCTCCCCTATGATATTCCAACATTTCTTGAAAAAATAGACATTGAAGCCATCAATGCCCGGAGCTTTATTGGATCCCATACTAAATAAAGCAGCCCTAACCTCATGTGCAGTGCAGACAGCAATCAATTCCCTCTGTTGTTGTATAGTAAGTGTAGGTCCATTTCGAACCACTTGTTTATCTATTATACTCAACTCCTCAGCAGCAGTGCCCATAAGGTTGACATAGAAATTCCTAGCTTCCTGCATAATTTGATTCTGTCCCCTGCATACAGTACCATCAGCACAAGTAAGTTGATGAATAGCATTATGATTTCTCCTCATCTTTGCATGAGCATGGAAGAAAGCAGTATTAGCATCCCCCAGCTGTACCCACTCTGCCCTGGATTTCTGCTTCCAAATCTTCTCATCTACTCCACTCCATTTCTCTAACTCAGACAATAGAGATGTTTCCTGGTGGATAAGGTCATCATTTGATATATCTTGGGCCAAGTGTTGTTGGATATGCTGCAACTGCCCTCTGATACTCTCCACTCGTTCTGTAGTTTTCAAAAACCACTTTACATTCAACTGTTTTAAAGGTCTTTTAAGTTGTTGGCATTTCCTCCACACATCCCTCAACTTGCTCTATGATGTATAAACTCCCCAGTTACTCCTTACCAGCTCCTCAAATTGTTCATGTTCTGCCAAGACATTAAGAAACTTAAACATCCCAATACCAGCCACTCTATCATCAAACCTCACCAGCTGAGGACAGTGATCAGAGACATTCCTAGCTAGTCTTTCCACAACCACATGAGAATAGGCAGAGAACCAAGGGGTATTAGCAAAACTCCTATCTATATTTGACCAAATTCTGTTAGCACCTTCCTGATTGTTAGTCCAAGTAAAATGGTCCCTAATGGCTCTTACTTCAAGAAGCTCAGACTCCTGCAGGCATGTTTGAAAATCCTCAACATCAGTAGATGTTACAGGGTTTCCTTGATGTCTATCGTCACAATTCAATACTGCATTAAAGTCTCCACCCACAAGAAGAGGGCCAGTAACTTGCTGGCATTTATTCAACACAAAACTCCATAAAGCTTTCCTTTGATCATGAGTATTCAGAGCATATATAGCCAATACATGTTGTGATGTGCCTGAGAGAACATCAGAAACCTCACACAATATAGCTTGCTCATGTTCTTCTACCTTTCTTACTAATACCTTTCTAGGATTCCACACACACCATATTCTTCCATTCACAGCCACAGAGTAGTTAGTAATACTATCCCACCCCTTACTTATTCTTTCTATTATTTTTTGTGCTTTTTCTTGCTTAACTCTAGTCTCTAAGAGGATTGTAATATCAACCTTATTAGAAAGCAAAAGTTGCCTAATCTCCTTTTGCTTAAATGGTTTATTGCAACCTCTAACATTCCAAAACAAGAGCCTCATGTCACACTTGTGGGGATATGGTCCCCGCCCACTTCAGTTATATTCAAATCCTCAAAAGCATTACTAGTTGGAATGTAGAGATTACCCACTTGTATAGATGCTGAGTTAGTTTTCTTAGGTTGGATCCATGTCTCCTCATCTCTGTTGTCCATTCTCTGTGGATTATCTCCCTCCTGCTGTTTGCCCTTATCTTTTGGCACCCATTGCTTCTTTTGGTTGATGCTTACCTCTCTCTTCTCCCTGCAGATGTGACCAACCTTATGGCAAGTAGGGCAGTACATAGGAACCCACTCATATAGAACTTGTTGTTCCACCATCTTCCCATTATCATCTTCAATCGGCACGTTGTATAAGAGAGGTTGGGTGATATCTATCTCCACCAGCAACCTAGCATAGGAAATACGATTCTGGGCTGAAGTACACTCATCTGCACACACAGGATTCCCCAACACACTCCCAATGCGACTCAATGAATCAGTACTCCAACAAGTTAAAGGCAAGTTAGGCAAACGAACCCAAAGTGGGATTTCCTTCAAGACCTCCTTCTCAAAACAAAAATCCGCCACCCATTCCTTCACTATCACAGGTCGACTAGCAATGGTGTAAGGTCCCTCAAACAACATTCTATCTTTATCTTTCAAATCCTCAAATCGCAATAAGAAATATCCCTCATTATGATAGAATATTTCCAGATTACCCACAATTCCACAGTGATTCCTAACATAATTCTTCAAGTAGGTAATAGTGGGAGCCTCCCCAATCACATACAAAATAACTGCACTCTTCCATTTCGCAGCCTCAGCTGCTATCTCAGCACCACGTAGCTGAGCGGTGGGTTTTCCTTGCTTGAGAGTAGGTGCAACAAAGCCCAGAGCCATCCCACGCTTGCGCATGGGAGGAACTTCACCTTCTTCAACTTTCTGCGCTACTACCTCCTTTTCCTCCTCAGTTTTCAGATCCGGCTGCTGCTGCAGCTCCGATTCATGAATCTCCAGCTCAATCCTAGTTTTTATAGATTCTACGGTGCCATCAAAAGTAGGCTGCACCGGTGTGTGTGGTTCACTAGCTGCAGCACTCCGAGAGCTCTCTCCTATCTCAGCTATGGGAGTATTGTTGGTGTGTTGAGTCTGCGGTATGAAATTACCCAACTTCCTCGGACGTCCCTTGGGGCGGCCGCCGCCTTTCGCCATTGATTACAGGGCACTCTAGCTTTCCACTATAGTGCGCCCTATAACCCCACTACCGCTAGACCAACACACTCACACAGAGGTTTACATTTTCTACTTCAGAACTCCTTTCACTTTAAATTCTTTTGTAAAGAAAAACTAAACTATCAACAAAATTTATCTCTTAGCTAGAATGATTCTTCTATTAACCCAAGGTTCATCTTAGAAGAAAAACCTTACGCTCAACCTCATTCCATAGTATTAATATGGCTACCAATAGAATTCATATTGTACATATCCCTCAAAATCTCACCATTTCCTAAACCCCTATACCTAGCCTTAAGAGTTCTAATTCAAAGAGATTACTTATTCATTGCATCCATCTTCAATCTCATTTGTATATGAGAGATGAATTTCTTCAGAGTCATGCATAACATATGTGACTTTTCGTGAACAACCTAATATTGATAATGTTCTTGTGTACATATCTTACAAAATATCAAAATTAAATAATAAAAAAAACAGTTTTTTTAATTTATTCTCCACGAACGAATCAATCTGAAAGATTTTAATTTCTTTATCTTAGTGAGGAAATAAAATTTTAATCAAATCTCATGAAAGAAAAAATCTAAAACAAAAAGAAAATTAGATAATGAGAACCGACAAATCATTAATGACGATAAATCATTGTTAAGAGGTGAAAGCATAAAGCTACGGACTGAATATTTTTCATTTTCTGAATTTTTAAAATTTGGTGAGAAAATTATTGCTCCCCATCATAATTGAAACCATGATTCGAAAACTATTGCATAACAGGAAAAATCACCACTGTTGCACTGATGCTGCAGCTACGCGTTGCCGCCATATTTTGGCAGTGTCCACATTCGGCAACACTATGACTCACTTTGTTCAAGTAGCTAGATCAAGTCATCTTTCTCACAATAAAATTATTTGAACATCTTCTAGCATCAATGAATAATCCAAATAATTATTCTAATAACCTACGGAGTATCTTTTATAAGTTATATTAAATTTTATGTTCCACCAAAAATAGAAGATAGTAAAAAAAAACCAACATATAGAGAGTCCATTAAGATTTGATTAACAACAACAACAACAACAACAACAACAACAACAACAACAACAACAATAATAATAATAATAATAATAATAATAATAATAATAATAATAATAATAATAATAATAATAATAATAATAATAATAATAATAATAATAATAATAATAATAATAATAATAATAATAATAATAATAATAATAATAATAATAATAATAATAATAATAATAATAATAATAATAATAATAATAATAATAATAATAATAATAATAATAATAATAATAATAATAATAATAATAATAATAATAATAATAATAATAATAATAATAATAATAATAATAATAATAATAATAATAATAATAATAATAATAATAATAATAATAATAATAATAATAATAATAATAATAATAATAATAATATATTATTATTATTAAACTGTTATATAAATAATGTGAATTCAATTTATATATATTTAACAAAAGTTGTTTGTACAAGCGTGTATATCAGTTCAACTATGTTTGAATTATTATTGTTGGATAATACTAATACAATAATAATTCTAACAATAATAATATACTATTATTATATTATATTATTGACATAATATAAGATTTATATAATAGGGGCATAATAGGCAAATCAAATTTTGTAAAATAAGGCACTTTTATAATAGGGTATAGATTAGAATATGCACTATGAAATAGTTAAAGATCTAATTCAAATTAAAGATACATATATTAATTAGATTAAAGTATTGATTAATTGTCAAAATTATGAGAATTTAACAAAATAATCAAGAAAAATCATGATTGATCGACCTTTATTTTGCTATTATATATATATATATATAATATCTATTTATGATAATATATATATATATATATATATATATATATATATATATATATATATATATATAATCAGAAAAGAGATGTATTAAAATCAGGTACGTGAAGTACCTATAAATAACCAAAATTTAGAGAAAAAAATAGTCTCTCTTACGTGGAGCACAAGCTGAGGGTCTTTGTTTAATTTTGTAATTACAGTTCACATAATTAAAAACAGCCAAAATCTTGATTAATATTTAGAGGAGACAGGTGCTGACAAGTAGAGGTTGCTGGAACTGAGTCATTGACTACAATTAAACAACAATCAAGCTTATGGCAGGCAAATTCTGATGAACAGATATGTATTTCACAAAATGTTTGGAATCTTTTGAGTAAAATTAATCAAAGCCGTGTTAAAATTCTTGTACAATTAATTGATACTATAATACTAGTTGTGGAATGAAAAGGTTGGTGGTTACACACATGCACTACAATCCACCACTAATAACAACATAAGCTGCAGAGAGATTATAAATTAACCATGATCAATATTTAATTAAGACTAAGACAAGTGGGATCTAATTAATTAATAAAATTAAGATAATTAATGAGGTTGTAGCTAGCTGGATTTGCTGTTGATCTGATCCTGCTATATGTCCAAGTACGACTTATGAAAAGATCCTTTTGACTAAATTGAGATTACATTGACAAAGAGAAAGACTTAATTCTTCGATGAAATAATTAATTGTGATTGTGTTCTATAGCTCAAGATCTTCTTTTAGCATCTTGCACAATAAATAATCTCTTAAAATATCAAATAAGAAACATATTTTTTAATATAATCTCCTAGGAAGAGTAATGATAATAATGTCTATTCCCAGAATTTAAAAGTTAAAAAACAATAACGGTATATCTACTTATAACATAATGAGATATATATAAGGCAAAACGCACAAATTTAGCCTAATAAATTAAACTTGTGACAAATTTAGTCTGAACTTCATATTCATAAAAAATTGAGGCTTATAAATTAAATGAGAGATAATTTTAATCATTTAATGAATTTCAAAATTGAAAATAATCAACTAACAGCTGCTGTCGTTTTAAGTAGAAAGTGCATTCTACTTTCAAAGATAACATAACATTTCTAAGAATCATTTTGCTTTGTGGTCCTTTACATTTTCTAGTGCAAATTCATTATATAGCTAAAATCGTCACATATTTTAATTTATAATGTTAGAATTGTCACACATTTTAATTTATAATGCTAAAATTGTCACACATGTATAATTCGTGCTAAATTTGTCACAAAATAAAATTATAAGGCTAAAATTTGCTCAAATTTGTCTCTTTTTTCTAGAGAACAAAAATGATACTACCTCCATCTCATTATACTTGGCCACTTTCATTTGATTGACATTTCGCGCACGCATTTCCACCGAAACCTAGTACGAGTTTTTAAATATAATTTTGAAAAATTGTTTTTTTTTACGGGATACTATGACACTCATAGTATCCCGTAAAAAAAATGATACTTCAAAATTATATTTTAAAACTCGTACTAGGTTTCGGTGGAAATGCGTGCGCGAAATGTCAATCAAATGAAAGTGGCCAAGTATACTGGGATAGAGGTAGTAGTTAATATATGGAAACAATGAGAATAATCCTAAGAGGATGGTTGACAAAGAAATTAAGTGTTTGGTTGAGTTTGAGTTTATACGTTGTTTGAGAGTTTATAAGTTCATCAAAATTATTTGAAAAAAGAAGAGCTCCGTAAGAGCTTTTAAGATTAAAAAAAAAACAAGTTCTTAGAACTTATAAGCTTCTTTGAAATATAATTTGTTGGTCCCGAGACGAGTCTGACATGTGTATGACATGTGTATGGGGGGGGATGGAACACACGTTTGTTGCATTTTTTTGCTACTTTAGTACTTTCAAATCTGCATGAGTATTCAATATTGTCTGATGAAAGTTAGATAGGCAAGAGCAGTACTGATAGTGACTGACAAATTGATGATTATTCTTCTGAATAGTTAACTCATAAGTTCTCGCTCTAACTTCAACTAGCACTTGTCTAGAATCAGTTTAAGGGTTTGAATAAGTATTTTCCAATGAGAGTAATACTATACAATGATGAATAAAGATAACGGTCATCTAAGACTTTGGATATGAAAATAAACTTAAGGGTTTGATACGGCGGATCTCAAGAAGTAAGAACACTTAAATAATCTGTTGAAGACTTGGGTGTTTTTGCAAAGAATGCTCAAGATCTTAGAAGATATGAATGCTTGAGAAAACTTTGAAGATAATTATTTAACTTCGAGCACCCGGAACCTGCATTGTGTAGAACTTCAACTATTTGTAGAGGGGAGATTCAAAACGATCCGTCGGAATGAAAGCTTGAATCAACGCTCTATATTTGTGGTTGAACGTTCACTTTGCAACATTACATCCAACAAAAATAACAATCATAATGCATGTAAAAAATAATTAAGTTGTAGCAAACTCCACTCGACTGACTTGACTTGGTCCTCCTTAGTCATGGGTGATCAACTAAGTACAAACCCAGATGAGTGCCTTATCTCACTTGACAAATACTTGTCAGTCACGATGCCGTGAACACTTGTAAAAATAATATGGTTAGACATATTTCAGGAAAGTTTTATGAGAGTTTTGGAATCGAATCAAAACACATTTTGAAGCAATAATATCATAATGATCCAAATGAGTTCTGCCTAAATATATCCTAACATATTTATTCATCCCAACTTATATTTTCAAAATTTTACTTTCTCACCATGTAGCCCTATTTTACTTTTATATTTTCAGCATATACACTTCAACTATTTTTTTTTTTAAATCAAATTATAGATATTGAATTTTTTAGATTTTAATTTTCTTAATCTCATTTGAACTTATAATTTCTATTATTCAAACACTTTGACATTTTATAATTTCCCGTCACATTATATCTTATAAGCTCTTGATATATTTTTTAAGCTCCTAAACTTATAACTCTTTATAATAAGCTAGTCAAACACCCTCTAAACTTTTTTTAAATAATTTCTTAAGTTGGAAGGTACTTGTATTGAAGGCGCTTATAAACTGCTAGATTTTATTTTAAAATTTATAAGTTTTTCGAGTAGCTTATTTTAACACACTTTTTATAGAGTTTATAAGTTCAGCCAAATCGCTCATTGATCAATTAATGATAATCATCCACTCACATAAAAATAAAAATTGATGGCATGAAATCCATAAAATAATATAAGAAAAAGATGAGAAACAAGTGGAGGTTGCATTATGAAGCCCACATGTGGTAGAGATGTAGATACAAAATGGAAGAAGGAAGAGAGGTATGAAACATCAAAGGAAGCTCCGCTCCAAACTGTCGGGGGCTCATTGCCCTCTTCACCACTTCTTTGTTCAAATCATGTGCCACGCTTGGTGTGGGTAGGTACTATACATAATATGTCAAGCTTTATACAATTAATAAAGTATTATTTGAGATATATATATATATATATATATATATATATATATATATATTATTTTAAACATTAAGCATAAAATAGGAAAAATAAGTTCTATTAGTAAAATATATAGAAATATGATTACTATATAAAGTATTTGATATACATACCTGAGCCATTCGAAACGCTACCTTCAGCAGGTACGGTTACGAACCCAAACCGACGGTACATATAGGGATACAAATAGGGATGGCAATGGGTCGGGTACCCACCCATTTAGTTTTTCTCAAACCCAAACCCGTTAAATTTTTTTATACCCATACCCGTCCCAAACCCGTTTAAAATTTGATATTGATACCCGTACCCGCCCCAAACCCATCAGGTAGTACTCACTAATTACCCGATAAAACCCGAACTCTACAACATTAATATAAATAGTTCTTTAAAATTTTATATAACAAAAATTATAACTATATATATATACCAATCGAAAGTCAAAACTATTATTCAAACATGCAAATCTTATTATAAATATGAACTAACAAAATTATAAAACAAATCTCAATAAATACCAATAAAATATTAATTTTGATACATAAAAAAAATATAGAATTACGAATAGTTATTAATATTTTAATTCACACACACAATGATACATATATATGGTTTGGGTAGTGGGTACCCGAACCTATCTACCCATACCCAACCCAAACCCATTGCGGGTATCAATTTTATTACCCAAACTCGTCACAAACTCATTTAGTTTTACCCAAACCCATCCTATTAAGGTTTGGGTGGGGCGGGTACCCGCAAAAACCCTTGCCATCCCTAGATACAAACCCTCCAATTACATATAAATGTACATGTACATATGCGCGTCGGCGATTATGGTTATTTTAGCCACTAATAATTCGAGCTTGGTGCGAGTCTAGAAAATAATTTTCAGATCCATGCATAGGATAAGAGAGTGGGCCAATTGCGTGTGTTTGTGTCTTTTGTCATATTTTTTGTTTTCTATTTCCATATATACATATATTAATATTAATTATTGCATTTATTAAGAAATACCAATACTCTACTGAAAATTGGTGGTTTATTGGATTAATCACTAAATTCACTTCATTCCCGCTAAATTTCATTTTGATATATCAACCATCACCTAATGGATTGAGTCCCTGCAAATTAGACTGCAATTATTTTAATTAGCACCAAAACAATTAGTATTATGAAATATTGGTATTGTACAAAAGTTTATTTAAATTGAAAGCATACAATCATGAAACACGCGTTGATCTTCTACATTTTGAGGGATTATCTAGATTAGGTTTATTCAAGGTGTACTGTAATATTAATTCCTTTTTAACTATTATAAATACATTTTCAGAGCAACAATTATAACAAGAAAAAGATAAAATAATCCTGTTGGTGATGGCCAACCGATGAAAATGGTACTTTAATCTGTGACAAAACTCTCAACTTCGAATTCTATCAACCCTTATTTATAGGTTGAGTAGGTTGCATAAAGGTTTGCCTAGTGTGAATTCTCTATAATAGTGGCTGCAAATTATATTAAAAAAAATGATTTTTTTCTGTTATCTAGTTTCATTCAAGTTTTCCCAACCTATGATTATATAATTACTATTTTATTTTTATGAAAAGAGCATTAGTATATGATTAAAAATGACTATGTCAACAAAATCCAAGAGCATAAATACTTTAATAATACATTATTACTTTAATACCATTTGGGTACGACTTATATAATATCTGATCTGACAAAATTGCATATTACACGATTAACATCACCTATCCTATCGTATGAGAATAACATGATAATATTCTATCTAGAAAAAATTCAAATTTTCTTACGCGCGACAGACTTGAGATCTTGCAAAACTGTCAATTTAATATTTTAATTACCTAATTAGTTAATCGTTTCTTGAAGTCAGATTAAAATATGTTAAGGGTTGTTATAATAATCGGTGTGAATCCACAATCTTCATCTGCATTTTTATTATGCACACTGAATGTTGTAACTTTGATTCTACACACAACTTCACTACAACAAAAACTCCAAGAATGACATAAATTTTGAAAAATTATGAGAACTATAAATGTTACAGTACTAAATAAAATTGTCACATATTTAGACGGGTGGTCATTATACGTGTTGCAATATTAAAACCACATCACCAAACTCAGTGACATTTCATAATTATGGGATTAATTCATTACATTTCTCCACGTACATACAATTTTATATGTAACAAAAATGTATAGGTGTAGATGTAACAAAATTTTGTGACACTTTTTTTTTTTTTTTTTTGTCATTAAAATTGTGTCACTACTAGACAATTTTATTAATGTTCATCCATTAGACACTGCCAAATCGAGTTTAATCCAAACGAAAATTCAAATCGTGATAAAATTGTACCAGCTAATCATGCATATCTAATTCAAGTTTTTTTTTAAAATTTCTTTTAACAATTTTAACATTAAATTTAAAGATCTCGTAACAAATCACTTGAATTTGAAACTTTTACCACAAAAATCTTGAGATTTTACCTACTGCGCCTTGCCAACACACGCATACAAATTACAGACCAAAGTCTATGGTATTTATACACCGTCTACGCTACTACGTAAAGGTCAAATAAGAAAAATGGAAGTAGAAATAAGAAGACTGGTAGTACCTCCAACCCATATAAGTAGTCTCATTTACTTTTTTGACTTTTCCGGCACGTATTTCCACCGAAACCGAGTACGAGTTTTAAAATATAATTTTGAAGTATCGTTTTTTTTACGGGATACTATGAGTATCATAGTATCCCGTAAAAAAAAACAATACTTCAAAATTATATTTTAAAACTCGTAGTAGGTTTCGGTGGAAATACTTGCCGGAAAAGTCAAAAAAATAAATGAGACTACTTTGGTGGGTTGGAGGTAGTACTAGATAGGCACATGGAGAGTATTAGTAAAGAATTGAAATAATTGGGGGATATATAGGGCAGAAAGGTGTGGGGCAGGTTGTCTTTGGCGTATATAGACAGAAACAAGATTAGGGTTTGGGGGAAGCTGAGGTTTGAATTTCAATTCTTCCAACCCCCCCATGCTTCTTGGCTGGTTGGCCAGGGTTCATCACTCACTCCCTTCGCCGACAATTCCACTTTTCATCCTCAACCATCTCACACTTTTCTTTCTTTATTTCATTTATTTTCTTTTATAATAGCAAACTCTTGTTATTATTATTTTTCTTCTTCTTTTTGGTTCTATGCTTTTAAGGATATTCCGTCTCCACTTCTTTCCTTTGTCTTTTATATATTATTTGCAGTATTTTATATATTAAATGAAACCCCCTAGCTATAGGACTAGTGAGCTTGTGGTGGCACGTAATAGTAGTAATATTAGTACTTTTATGTTGGGTGAAATCTTATCTCGCAATTTTAGTATACAAAATTATGGTGGCACGTAATAGCAGTAGTAATATTAGTAAATTCCATTTGTGAGGATTCAAGTATCTAAGAGTTCAAGTATTGAAATTTGTTTCGGCTAGTAAAATGTTGAGTGCTTGCTAGTTCATGGGATTTGGATTTCTCTTATAAAAACTCCTGAGGCCTATATATCAAAATGAATCATTCAATTATGTTTGTAACTCTTTCTTTCTCTTTTCTTTGTTGCTTGGGGACAATCAACGATTTAAGTTTGGGGGATTTGACAAACATGGTTTTTCATGCTTCATTTTAGTATAAAATTGGTTAAATATGGGTGTGAGTTTGATGCTCGCTTGAAGTTCGTTTGGTGTGTATTGTATTTTTGTCAAACAAAGTAATTCTTAAATTGTTTTGATCATTTTGTAGAAAAAAATGAGGGATTTTTTTGGCAAGGAGAACGATCCAACATCGAAGTTCGAGTCGAGAGAAGCGTATAGAAAAAAACTAAAGTTGATTCAGAGCTCGAATGAGGAAGAACGGAACGAACGAAATCGGTGAACCGGCAAGGAGCACCCAAGCCGTGCGGGCGCAAGCTGGAGTACAGAAATTGTGAAGGCAACCATGCGCGTGCCCAACTACAGGTGCTGGCCGCGCGCCACCATGGTTCGAGTCCTCTTCGCCGCGTGGCCGCTCCGCTTCCATTTCCTCCGAGTTTTGAGTTTTAACTTTCAATTTATTGCATTTATCATCCAATTTCTAACTTTTCTTAATTGCATTTTAGACCTCACCTAACACCAACATATAAATATCATTTTATTTTCATTTTTTATGTTAGCTTTCCTCATCTAGCCCCTTTTTACATACACTTCACCTATTTTCACACACTAATCTATACACCATTCTCCATCATCCGCCTTCATCCATCTTAGAAGAGGAAGCTCAACCTTCGAAGATCATTGGAAGATGAGCATCAAGGATTCAAGATCAAGACTAAAGAATAGGATTTGAACCTCTCAATTCTCTTTTCTTTTGTTTTGCTTTATGGATTTATGCTATATATGAACATGTGTAGCTAACTTTCTATATCCTAGGAATTGGGTTATGTATGTGGATTTGTGATGAATTGAGCTTGATGTTATTAATCTATAGTTTAATTATTACTTTTTCTTAATGATCATGCTTTTAATTGTTTGTATAGTTGATTAGCTACCAAATATGCATATCTATTATGTTGGACCAATAATCGAGAGATGAGGTTCGATAATTAGAAGTGATCTTCAAGCATTTGAATTCAATATACCGAGAGGTTGAGAGTTTAAGTGACGGCTAATTAATCTAAGGGTCCTTTTGGAGTTATAGGCTAGATTTTGATTGGGGACAACAATTCTAGCTCTTAATCAACGGGATGAGTCGTTCGGGAGGTGGCTAAGCCTAATTCGCGATCACCCTAAACAAGTGTAGTTAAAACATAGATTGTAAAGTTAAGTTTGGTCCATTTGCGAATCCATTGATGCCAAGTTTCTAGGATAGCATTTCTCCATTAATTTTCACCATTTTATTTTACTAGTTTGATTGTTTATTGTTTTGGCTTTAGTAGTTAATTAAATCAACCCAATCCGTTAGCTTAGATAAATTTGAATGGCTTAGTAATGCTACTCATGATTATTTTGAGTTAGTCTCCGTGGATACGATCTTGCTCACTACTTTACTACATCAATCTCATACACTTGTGGGGCGCTTAAAATAGTAGACAATCAAGTTTTTGGCACCGTTGCCGGGGAGTAATAGAGTTAGAAATTGTGATATTGTGAAAAGCTTGGAGAATTTACTTTAGGCATTTGAAATTTATTTACTTTCCACTAACACCAATTACCTACCATTTATTAAAACTCGTTCCTAAAAAAAGCGAATACTCAACTGAAATGGAAAGAATATTGTATACAAGAATAAATGAAAATACTTTGTATTTATTTTTTGAAAAAATAATAAAAGTTGCACGACATGAACGTGCAACGCTTTATTCTCAATTGATACACACATATTTTTTCTGCTTAAGGAAGGAGAGCAATGCTACAACATGATAGTCCACTTAGTAAGTCAACTAACTATCTTATCAACTACTAAAACTATACATAACATATAAAAATAATATACTCTATCTGTCACAACAAAGATAAGACGTTTCATTATTTTATATCCCATATATATTCAACAAACATTTCATCTTCCCTGTTAGAAGATATTGAAAATCAAACAAAGATTCAAAAAGTTGACATCAGTCAACACACACGTCTTCACCTCCCCCTCCCTCATCTTTACGTATGTTACTCATTTTGGGATCAACAATATATATTAGTATGTTTTAAAAAAAATAAACTATTTTAAAAAAAAAATCATGAATAAAAATAAACTATTTAGATGCCCAAAGTTTGCCATAAAGAATGATAACGATTTAAATCGTTATCGACACATAGCAAACGGTCGATATATTTACAAAATTCCCCATGTGATATGTTTTTCAACTTCATTTTTTTATTTACTATCTCACAATTCCCTTGGTTTTAAAACTCCTTCAATAATTTGATGGTGCCAATCTAACTTGTAATTATTGAAAGGTTGCAAAATGATATGTCTAGTTCAATTCAAAAGGAAAATGAAATTGCATCTGTCTTAAGAATTCATATCATAAATAAATTCGTACAATTATTTAAAACGAGATTCATGTCATTTCATTTTCAAATGGAGCGTTAATAAAATTTGTGGACAGGTAGAATTGATTTATGTAAAAGTGGCAATACTAGTGCAACCAGCCAAAATGACCTGATAGTTATGATTCGGGGATATAAAGTACTCCTCTTATCCCATAAATTTAGTCTTGGAGGGTCAGAACACAAATGTTAATAAAACTAATTTTTATAATAATATTAGGCAAACATGCAATTAAATACACTAATTATGTCTGACTTTCCGTTTTAATCGCGAACTTTTGATTTTTATTTTTTTGTAATTACTTCATTATCTTTGGCCCGTGTTCAATTTTTCCTCAAAAAGTTCTCCCAAATCGAAACTGATGTATCACTTATGTGGCAACCGAGAATCTGACTTGATAGTTGTTTTTTACACATGTATAGACTCCCTCAATCTAATTTCAGTTGGTCTACAAGTTGAATATATATGAGGTATAAAATAATAAAGTGAGTCAAATGAAATGGGTCAGGGGAAGTAGTATTTAGGGCAACCTTTGTCAAATTTTAAGTATGAAGAAAAATATAGAGTAAATTTACGTTGGCATATTGTGTAATTTAGTGTAATATTGATGATAATTGTTTTGGGTATTGAGTTTGTTAGTTTTTTATTTTAGGCATGAGACTAAACTTACGGGATGACCTAATTTAGTAAGTGAAATTAAATTTATGAGATGAAGAGGAAGTATATTGATGCATTTTATTCAAGTTCTTTTCGGTACAAACTTAGCTATAAATCTATACACCAGAGTTTTATACAAGATATTATGATCAAACAACAATATACACTTTTCTCTATGCCTTATTATGGTAGTATATGTTAGAATGAGCTAAAATTGAAAAAGAAAAAAGAACAAAAAAAAACAAAAAAAAAAAAAAAAAAACAAAACAAAACAAAAATAGAATAGAATGTTCGTGTTCATTCATATGATTGATATATATAACTAATTAATTAGATTTAAGAATCATGGTGTGCGTCCTTATACCAAAATTATAAGGAAAAATAATTCCTTCACTTCGTGGGTTTCACTATGCCTATTGAACCACATATTAATAGTTTTGTATATATAACATTTTATAATATTCTTGTCATAATAAATTTATGATTATTAATTGTTTTGTTTTTATACTCTTCATATTACTTGATTTTCCAAATTTTAATTTAAAAATCAAAATTTGATATTTTGAATTTTATTTAATGAAAGTAGTACCAGTATATTTAAAATATAATTAATTCTATATATCTTGATGAAAATCATAAAAATAGTTGGGTATATGATACAGTATAACTTAATATATTAATATGAAAATTTTAAAATAAAACATTTTTTAGAAGTAAAATTAATAAATTCGAGTATTAATTTGTGCTTTTTTATGTATTCAGTTCAATATATACATGTTACGTAAATAAAAAGTCTTGCTTTGGTGTTGATAGTTAAACGAAAGGTAAACAATAATCTATGATAATCCGGGTAAAAAATCTGAAACATTTTACTTTCTTGCTCAAGAGTTTGAATTTTTATTTTGATAGCATTATTAATTACAGCTTTTACAGAATCACGTTGAATGAATTTTATTGATTATTATATTAATCAAAGGATTTTAATAATAATAATAATAATAATAATAATAATAATAATAATAATAATAATAATAATAATAATAATAATAATAATAATAATAATAATAATAATAATAATAATAATAATAATAAAAATAAACTATGTAAATTTTTGATAATTTTTGGTATATATAGAAAATCAATACAATCCAAACATTCGGTATCTCAGTATATTCGATATATATCGATGTTCGGTACATACCGAATTTTTTCAGTATACCGACTCTTCGGTATTGATTGGTATATCGTGGTATCGAAATATTCATATTGTTACTGTATCGAAAATCTTCAGTACTGTATAATACCGTACCAAAAATTCAGTACTCCGCTAGCTACGGTATTTTTTATTTTTTTTAGATACGGTATGCCTGGTATATTAAAGATTCAGTATTTTTTTCACCATTAGTAGCACTGTCGATTTACACGATTTAAGAGTGCACGCTTAACTCACAATATGTAGGAGTAGTTTTTTTTTAATTCTAATTTTTTTATTTTAATATGTGTTATTCTTATTTTATGTATTTTTTTAAATTCAATAAAAATTATATTAATAGATTAAATGTTTTTTAAATAAATATACTATAAAAATATTTTTAATAAATTAAAAATTGAAAATAAAAAGATGGGAGAAAGCCCCATTGAACTAGAATTGATTTTGAATGAGGCTCTCTTATGGTGGGACCCATCATAAAGTTAGAGAGACTTCATGGATTGGGGATGCTCTTGCCTCTTATGGTGTACATTGTGAGTAAGTTGATGCAATGTTGGCATGGCATCAATCTTTATTTTATTCGACATAAAACTAAAACAAACGTCAATTACATTTGATTGAGATATTAATATGTGTATTAAGAATAAATCGTAGTTTATATTTTCTTTTGTTAGAATATATCCTTTTCCTTGTAGAGATTGATACGATCCATAATTTACGGATCTTGTTGTTGTAAATTTGTACTATTAATAGTGGCAATACGATTCACCACTCAAGCGGTGAAATTATTTTTCCTCTCATATTCTTTCATGGTATTAGCTTAACCACCAAAAGCCCTAAAAATCTCCATGGCCGCCTCTTCCAATTCTCTTCCCATTGCCTCTATGATTCACATGATGACCATTAAACTCTCTTCCAACAATTTTCTCCTATGGAAACGACATGTTATTCCCATGCTTACTAGCTTCGAAATGCTAGGGTTCGTCAATGGCAAAGAAATCGTGCAACCGCCCACCATTCTCTCCGCCTCCGGTGAGTCTGTCCCCAATCCCGCTTACACCAAATGGCTCTCTACAGATTAGCGTCTCCTCGGTGTTCTATTCTTGATGCTCTCTGAAGAAGCCATGGCTGAGGTGGTCGAGTGTACACTTTAGGAGAAGCATGGACGATGTTAGAAGCCGCCTTCTCTCACTCTTTTGTCTCTCACATTCATCAATTACACGAGGAGCTTCTCTCTCTTCAACGCGGCTCCCTCCCCATCAAAGATTATGGTGCGCGATTCAAAGGTCTCTGCGACCAGCTCTCCACCATTGGCAAACCGGTCGACGACTCGGAAAAGAGTCACTGGTTTCTGTGTGGTCTCGGATCTCAGTTTGCAAATTTTGTCGACACTCGGGTGTCCATGCAGCCAGTGACTCTTGTCCGAGTCGTCGACTGGTTTGCCAATGGTGGAGAGCTGGTCGCAGAGACCTTTGAATCGCGCACCATAATCTTTGATGGAAAGGGTGCCGCAGTGAAGAGAGAGAAGCTCCTCGCGTAACTGATGAATGCGAGAGACAAAAGAGTGAGAGAAGACGGCTTCCAATATTGTCCAGGCTTCTCATGAAGTGGTACACCCGACCACCTCAGCCATGGCTTCTTCAGAGAGCATCGAGAAGAGAACACTGAGGAGACGCTAATCCATAGATAGCCATTTGGTGTAAGCGGGATTGGGGACGGACTCACCGGAGGCGGAGAGAATGGTGGGCGGTGGCACGATTTCTTTGCCATTGACGAACCCTAGCAATTCGAAGCTAGTAAGCATGGGAATAACATGTCGTTTCCATAGGAGAAAATTGTTAGAAGAGAGTTTAATTGTCACCATGTGAATCATGGTGGCAATGGGAAGAGAATCGGAAGAGGCGGCCATGGAGATTTTTAGGGTTTTTGGTGGTTAAGCTGATACCATGAAAGAATATGAGAGGAAAAATAATTTCACCGCTTGAGAGGTGAATCGTATATTGCCACTATTAATAGTACAGATTTACAACAATGAGATCCGTAAATTATGGATCGTATCAATCACTACAAGGAAAGGATATATTCTAACAAAAGAAAATGTAAACTACGATTTATTCTTAACATCAACGTGGGTGACTGGTTTTAATTAAATCGAGATTTTATGTGTACAAAACAAAGAAAAATGCCTCTGATAGACTAGAAAACGGTTTAAACTTAAATTTGCATATGGGCATTCTCACATAGACACATTTTCTTAGGTATGCAAAATTAATTTAGTCATGCGCAATTAGGGCTGCAAACGAGCAAAGCTACTCAGGACTTACTCGGTGCTCGACTCGAAAAAAGCTCATTTGAACTCGAATTCATTAACAAACGAGCTGAACTCGAGCTCTTTAATTTAACAAGCCAAGCTCGAGCTCTAGGGTATTCGACTCGTTTTGCTCTCGAACATGTTCGGCTCATATATTAATCGAGCATGTTCGCGAACTCTCAATCGAACCTCTAATCGAGCCTGTAAACGAGCTTTAGTATTTATGTGTAAAGTTAATTTCAAATCACAACCAAAGCTAAATAGGCACCACACAACAATTATTATTAAAAAAATATTAACTTATGACATTAATATATATCACCAATTATCATCAATTCATTTATTATATTGTACATTTATTTATTTATTTATTTATTTATTTATTATTTTATAGTATTAAATACTTTTAATTTTTGTTTGATGAATTTCATTTTAGTTTTTATTCATTTGAAATGTTAAAAGAAAATATTTTTAAATCATGTCTTTTAAACGAGCTCAAAATCGAGTTCTAGCTCGAGCTCGAATTAAAATAAAGTTCGAGCTTTTCACGAGCAGGATTCGAGCTCAAATCCGAACCGAACTCGAGCCGAATCATTTATCGAATTTTTAGCGAGCCGAACTCGAGCTGAATTCAAACTCAAAATTTTTACCTCGAGCCGAACCTAAGCCCGAACATGTAAAATATTAAACGAGCCGAACCCGAACTCAAACATGTAGAATATTAAACGAGCTGAACCTGAACCCGAACATGCCAATACTCGGTTCGGCTCGTTTGCAGCCCTAAGCCCAATCGGTCCAATTTATGATCGAGGTAAAAAGGAAAAAAAAAAATCAATACAGAACAAAATAACTTTAACCTAATATATGAAGATATTGAGATGGATTACCTATTGAATCTCCCAAACAAACCAAATATACTGCGATATTAAATTAAAATCTAAAGATAGCTTTTTAAATGTAGGTGGGTTCAAATCTTTTACGTGTTAGCGGTAAAGTTGTTAATTTTTCTAGATTTATTGTTACAACCACCTTAAAATCTAAACAAAGCAAATCCATAATCTATATAATCCTCTTTTTTTTTTTTTGCATCATACTTTGTCGTCATCAAATACTTTCTCTAATTATTACTAATGTATTTTTCTTTAAGGACGAGGGATTGAGATTTATACCATGATCTCCCTTCTTTATAAACAAATAAAAATAAACGAAGTATATATTTCTCCGAAAGATAACTTCATGCATTCGAATACATCAAGTCTTGTTTCTTTCACAAAGATTTATATATTCCCTTCGTTCCTCTCACAAAGAGACATTCGAATATTATGGTGGATTCAGTTTCAATAAAGTTGGCTCTTTATAAACGGGACGAAAAGACTGAATTATAAATTTTAAAAATAGTACACATTCTGCAATGCAAATGTATCAATGCTTATACATATAGTAAATCATTAAATGTTACCATCATCTTGAAAGTTCTTTAGTGTGGATGGGGAAGCATTTTCTCCACTAAGCTTTTGTACATCAAATTGGAAAGTATTGTGACCTATCAAAAGGGGCGATTGGTGGAAACAAATAGTCCCACATTGATGCCCATAGGACTTGCCATTCTGAATCACTTTTCCCTTTTGGGTCCTTTTACTTTCATCATTCATCCTTCACAATCATATATGTCCTTCCCCTTTCACCCCCCCCCCCCCCCCCCTCCCACCCCCAATTATTTTATTTTCTCAAATATTGATCATACTAATTATACATATCTATGTAAGTTGCGTTTCATTTATGAAAAAAAAAAACTTCTATAGAAATTACATCTAATTTAGACCATTGATATAAGTATAATGTCTACGAAAAGAAGGATTATGCAAATATAAAGTAAAGCACCATTACAAGAATCATTATATGTTTCAACCTTCAATTTTTATCATCGAATGTTTAGTGGTGCAGTGTTTGAGTTGGAAAGTTGACACTACTCTTTTTTCTTTTCTTTTCTTTTTTTCCAAATTACTTTGCCAACGAAGAAAAATATTGAATATGGACAATAACTCACCAAGTAAACTTCAAAAATCCTGAATCAATTATTAATTGTGACGTACGGAGTTTAGTTCATATAGAAATAAATTCTAGTGTGAGAAATGTAAAAAATGCTTAAAGCGATATAAAATTATGCTTATGGTGCATTTTGTGCTTATAGCTTATTTATAATTTATAAGCACAATTATGTACCATAAGCATAATTTTATATAGCTTTAAGTATTTTCGCATTTCTCACGCTATGATTTATTTGCATGCGAACCCTTCCCGTGACGTACGTCCGGATATAAATAATTACATGAAAAAAAATAAAGAAGAAAAAATATTTTCATTAATTTTAATTCCATAAACTACGCTTTAGTTCAATTAGCAAATACACTTTAAATTCTAAACACTCTCTCTCTTTAAATCTCGTATTGAAAGAAAGGGATATGTTTTGGCGGGACGGAGGGAATATTATATATAGAATGGAATGGAGAAATATTAAAGGTCGCAAGTATCTTTTTGGAAAAAAAAATATAAAAAAAAATATGATTAATGCCATACAGATTAATTTTAAACGAATGGATAAACCAGAACTAATGCTAAATGACAAAAACTTGTGTCAGCCGGAGGCACCGTGCGGCCGGGCCTAAAGTGTCAATCTTTATACAGAAAAGTGACAATCTATATGAATAAAAGTGTCAATCTTTAACATAATTATTTTACGAATAAAATGACAATTTTTAAAAGTGTCAATCTTTATACAGAAAAGTGTCAATCTATATGAATAAAAGTGTCATTGTTTTAGCCCGGCCGCACGGTGCCTCCGGCTGACCCAAGTGTGTCCCATGCTAAATTGACTTAGATATTTTTATCCTTTATACATCATTTTGCTACGAGTAAAACATTGTCCCTTCATTTTCTATACCCAAATCCCACAGTGGCCTCCCCGTGATTTGAGGTGACCATGTTATATGTTGAAGAAGTTAATATAAATAAATATTTTAAAAATTAAATTTTATCACTAAAGTCTAAATTCTACTAAAAATGTATACTAAAAATACATGTATTTGTGTAAAACTTCCAAGTGATGAATTCACACATTGATCGAATTGTGTTCATAGTGAGTGAGGAGCAATCCTATTCCATATATCTATGAATACAATATAAAATACAATTGCAAAAACATTTCTAACGTTATAAAAGGTATTTTAATAGGCACTCTTTGAGATATGAAGTCAATTTATGATATTCATCACTACTCTTTCTTCCATGCACATAACGACTCCCTCCATTTCTTTTATAAGATATCCTAAACTCATGATCTTGTTTTTGGTTTTATAATATTTTCAAATTTTAAAGATGATATTTTCAATTTTTTTACTTTTTTCATTAAAGACTTTTACCTCTCTCCTTCATATTCTCTTTTGAGTAGATAGATAATTTATATTTTTTAAGGTGAATAAATAAATAAATTATACTCTCAAAGTGAATAAATTAAAAAAAATATTAAATTTTCTTAATCTTTTGCTTGAGTTTAGGATATCTTGTAAAAAAAAGAGTATATTTGAATCAAAAATACTTCATTTGTCCCACCAAATACGTCCATTTTTTTTTTCTTTGGGATGTCCTATTATATTATCCACTTTCAAAATTATAATTATATTAAAAATATATTACTAAAGTAACCTTATTTAATAATTGTTGAAATTTAAAAAATTATAACTTTCTTTTAATTAATGTTGTCAAACATATAATCAATATAATAAATAAGGGTATAATAGTATAATTGTATAATATTATGTTTCCAAAAAAAAAAAGTATTTTCTTAATTTTTGTAAAAATGAAAAAGGGACTTATTTGGTGGACATAGGGAGTTGATTATTAATGACTTATTTATGGTCAGGAAAAAAATATAAATTGAATTTAGCAAATAATAGGAACACTAGTTTATTATTCCATTCGTCCACAAATTTAGTCGTGAACGTTCGGGCATAAATGTTAAGAAATGAATTATTTATAATAAAATCTAAAAAGTATAGTTTGTACTTTTAATGATACTTTTGTCAAATTTAAAGCAAAAAAGAAAGAGTCACAGATTTGGTAGACAAATCAAAATGGAATTATATGTGTATATATATAGGGGACAGAGGGAGTATGTTGATTAGAGTTGGAAGAGAGAAATAACAAAACAATTTATTTTTTTTTAATAATGCGGGAAAAAAACACAATTTTTACTACGGTTAATTCAGTTCTTTTTTTTAACACTAAACTCTATTAATTCGATCCGGTTCGATTTCATACAAAAATCAAAATAGCAAGCCGAAATCCGAATACTCGCTCTTACTTTTCAAAACCTGAATAAATAAGACTATTGAAAAAAATACTACCTTCATCCCATTACATTAGTCCTCTTTACTTTTTGATTGTTCAGCACGTTTTTCCACCGAAACCTAGTACGAGTTTTAAAATATAATTTTGACGTATTCATTTTTTCACGGGGTACTATGACACTCATAGTACCCCGTGAAAAAATAAATACGTCAAAATTATATTTTAAAACTCGTACTAGGTTTCGGTGGAAAAGCGTGTCGAACAATCAAAAAGTAAAGAGGACTAATGTAATGGGATGGAGGTAGTATATATATATTTTAATTGACTATCATTACTATATTTGCATTAGTGACCTGGATGACATTGATGTCTCCAAACTTATTGACGTAAGATATACTAACATTTAGGGAAGCTATAATAGGACTATAGTATTAGTTTTTTTGGTCCCTCAACTAAAACCTCATTAATAATCCATTTAATTTTTTGGGCTCAAACTAGAATTAAATTTTAATTAATTTAAAGCTACACACGTGGTGATGAACCTCACGTTCAAAATTGTACGACAATTCCTGCAAGCTTATACGAACTTGACAGCTGATCCTTCCCTTGCAATTACTTCACAAACCCATGCCCTTTTTGGTCATTTCGCAACCCCGACTTCTCTCTATATAGCTAACCCCACTTCTCCCTTCTCTCTCTCCCGTTGCCCTCTCACACAGCATAAAACCTCCATTTTCACACACTACACGCACTAAAAGTGAATCAAATCACCTCGAATTCTATACTGAGCTCGAGCAATCGAAAATGGGATTTCCAGTTGGTTACACTGATTTGTTCCTCCCGAAATTGCTGGTGTACTTGTTGACGGTGTTGGGATTTGTACGGAAATTCGTGTACGCTCTGTTGTCCGTTTTAGGGCTCGGCGATTTCCTCGAGCCGGAAACGGCGTCGTACGTTTCGCGCGACGAGTCTGGGGTGGAGCCGCGGTCGGTGTCGGCGGCGCTGATCCGGGAGCTGCTGCCGGTGGTGAAGTTCTCGGATTTGGAGGAGGATCTGGACCCGCCGGAGAGCTGCGCCGTTTGCCTGTACGATTTCGGCGGCGAGGATGAGATCCGGCGGCTGGCGAACTGCCGCCACATATTCCACCGGAGCTGCGTGGACCGTTGGATGGACCACGATCAGAAGACGTGCCCGCTTTGCCGCACGCAGTTCATACCCGAAGATATGCAGGAGGTCTTCAACGAGAGGCTCTGGCTCGCCTCCGGGATCTCTGATTTTTACGGCGAGTACTCCTCGATTACTGCCGGTTTGTAGTAAATTTTTCCCTTTTTTTTGGGTAGATTAAGGGTTTTTTTTCTTGTTTTTTTTAATTTTTTTTTTCGGTGGAAGATGGTGGGATGTATTGATTTGGGATGTGAAATGTGTAAATATTACAGTACAAGAAAGAAAAGGTGGAAAAATATGGGAATTCGAAATGAAAGAAGAAATACATTGTCTTACTGCAGTTAATTCTTTGTTGGATGCTGTTAATTTATTCATTCATAATTATTATAGATGTGCATATACAAAAAGTTCATCTTTTATCATTACATTACAAAGCAAAAGTAATCCGCGTTTATATATAAGTATTATGCATGTATGTAAGTCTTTACATGAGTATTATTATAATCTTGAAGGTTGGTGACTTAGGTGAGACAAACAAATTCGTAAAAAGAATAGTGAATTCATTAAGAGATTGTATTCGAAATAAATAATTGTGGAAATGGGTCCGACGAAATACTAGCATTTAGTAGATGATAAAGCAAGGATTTATTGTTTTGAATTTTGAAGATTGTTGGTATTGTAATGATCATGAATACTACTCCATCCGTTCAAATTATTATGACTTTTTTTAGGTATGATATTTCACAAGAGTTTAATTAGTGGATCATATTTAATATTTTGATGTAAATTTATTTTTTGGAATTAGAGCATCATAAATCTATAAAAAATATATTGATGATGAGATTGTATCGAGACCTTTAAATTATTACTCCCCTCGTCCCGCCGAAAATAACTCACTTTGTGAATATATGTGAGGTACGGTATAAGATAAAGAAGCGAGTCCTTTTCGGCGGGACAGAAGAAGTATAAAAATAATAAATTTTGAAGAATAACGAGCAAATTATGATTATTTAAAATCTGACAATTTAAATTATATTAAGATGCAGTAGATTGAGTAGATGAGAATTAAGATTAGAAATATTATTATGAATGAGACATACTAAAAAAGAAATTGTATCAATATAAATAGAATGATGAACGGAGTATAAGGCATGAGGTCCTACTTAATAAGGACTATGTTGGTGGGTTAGCGGTTAGGCCGGATCTTGTCTTTCTTCTTTAATCACTTTCTATTTTGTGCTTATCACACTCTTGTTAAGTTGCTTTTATTAACCCTTTTGAATAAAAGTCTTGATTTAGATAAGGATTAGATGCGGTTGAAGAATTTGGGCATTTGATGTTAAAATTAAAAGACTTGATTATTGTAAAGTGGATGAAGTTGAATATAGGGGGAAAAGAAATGGAAAAATAGAGGGAAGGGAAGGGGGTTAGGCAAGGCATGAGAGTTTGGGCCAACATATGTAAAAAAGCGGTTAGAAGGAGAAGAGGGCATGTGGATAAATGTCAGGATGCCTAGTTGTTTGTTAATTGTTACTCTCTCTCTCTCTCTCTCAATCATTTATTGTTAAAGAATGCACCAATGCAAATGCATTACTTATTCTACACACCTTCGAACACTAGCTACCATCTCTCTATAAAGCCTAGAGGTAGAGGTAGAGGTAGAGGTAGACAAGACACGCCTCTAATTTATGTTGCATTTGATGAACTATGTCCAATATAAATAAATGTGAAAATGAACAATAAGTGTTGAGTAAAGTGGGTATATAATTGAATAAATTTGATGTATGAATTTCACCACTTTTAAATTTGGAGTCTTTTTAAATTTATGCGAGTCATTTTAAGAAAATTACATGCTCATACTTTCTTTATCCACGAAAAGTGTGATACTTCCATTTTAATGTATAAGCACACCTAATTTCTTACTCCGTTTAACACTATTTTGTGTGGGTCACATTCTCAAAGATCGGACTACCACTCTATATAAGTCGGAGCTAGGCCCCAAGGCTGTAAGGGGGAAAAAAATTACCTTTGTCCCGATTATTTTTTATTTTTTTTTAAGTTATAATGTGGCAAAAACATAAGTAATTTTATTAATATATACATTTTTTTTTTCTAAATTTATACTCCATCTGTCCTACTTTATTAGCCTATTTTTTTATTGGTCTGTCTCATTTAATAGTCTCATTACCCAAAAGGAGAAAATAACACACAATCTCTTCCTTAAAATCCCTTTACCCTCTTCTCTCCTTAGTTGTTGTGTCCATTTCTTTTGAGACTACTAATAAAATAGAACGGAGTGAGTACATAATTAGAATTAATACAAAATTTTTGAGATGGGGCAGTTGCCCCACCACCGGTTAGACGAGTCAAAAACTAGATTGATCACAATTAAACATCAATAATATTATAATATCATCAAATCTAAATTCTGATCGAGATATTAACATCAATAATATTTTAGCATATCGTTTTGACGCTTTTGTGTAGTGCGAGTAACTATATATGTGCACATTTTCATCAAAAAAAATATGTACACAATAATTGTAAATTTTAATTTGGTAATTCAACATGCATATACAAGTAACTGTACATGCATCTACTTAAATAAAGTATACACGACACGAATGCTTACTTTGACCCGAAACACGTCGATTATAATATTTTAAAGAAGGTACATTCCATTTGCATTCTTTAATTAATCCAGCTCAAGAAGATTATTTGATTAAGACGGTGTTTGAATATATATATATAAATATATAAAATAATGAAAATCTTTGTTAATTTTCAAGAATATTTTATCTGAGGATTAATTCCAAAATGGCAAGAAAATGAGACATTTATAAGTGGTTCGAGAGAATCAGCCTCGTCTCAACTCCATGTTCAGATGTTGAATTTTTCTTTGGCATGAGGTAATGGGTACTAACTACTAAGTACTAATTGAAACATTTCACATTTTATCCAAATTTTAAAGTATATTTTATTAGAATAGTTTTTTGTCCCTATTTTTTTTGTTCAATTCAACAGAATCATGATAGCTGAACAGCAAATCCAGCTGTGATGGGAGAGTGCTTTTGATTGTAAGTTGAATTTGGACATCCAAAATTTAATTGGATAAAACATTAATGCTGATGATACCAAAGGTTATTATTGGTAAGGAATTAGTTGCAATGTCTTTTCCCTTCTCTAACTATTTTTCATACTTTATCCGTATAAAATTACTGCGAAGAATTAATTACTTTGAAAAAACCATTCAGATTTTCAAAAACAATGAGTTACATTATCCCATGCTTCCTTATTCACATATTTATATATGAATCTCAACGACTAGTGTAATTTTGTTTGTGTAAACGGTAGATAAGAACTTCAATTCCTTCCCCATTTAGAACTAAGGAATTTAATTGATATGAGCAACATATTTTATTATGCTTATTTCTGCATAGCATAAGCATATTATATGTTGAGAGGAAGCTACCATGCACGTATATATAATAATAATCAAGATATTGGATGAAACTTCCTCGTATGTGTGTCACGTATGAACACGAAGGGCTCTCTCTCTCTCTCTCTCTCTTAGATGAATTTTTTATTCAAACAATACATTCTTAGCTGGACTTGATTTTAGTACAATAGAATACACACTTTTATGCGCACAACTGAGATGATTCGAACTTTCAATCCATTTGTAAGTGAGAACTAAAGTGCAATTCATCGTCATCTCCTAAATGAACTTGATATAAGTAATTACCATCATCTTTCTCATGACAAAAAAAATTACCATTATGTTTATATATACTATATATATAAATAGAGAAATGATGTCTAGCTACTCCCTCAATGGTGGACACATTCGTGGGAACCTTTCTTGTTTCTTTGGCTTGACATTATTTATTATTATTTTTATTGTTGTTTTATAGTCACGTATCGTAGAAATTAATATATAAATCATTAAATCTACAAATAAATAAAAATCAAACTCGATTTGTTCTTTTTTTCCTTCTAACTTTGAAAAAATGAGTAATGAGACAAATCAAGCTTTGATTTTTTTATTTCTTGATCAAAAAAAAAAAACTTTGATTTTTATTTATTTCGTATATTTAATTATTTCTATATTAATTTATATGACACTAGAATATAAAACAACAATAAAAAAAAATAATGTCAAGTTGAAGAAATAAGGAAGATGCCCACGAAGGTGTCCACCATTAAAGGAGTAGCATATCATTTCTTCTATATATATACTCCATATGTTACACTCATAAAGAGTCACTGAATATTATAATAGAGTCAGTTTTAATAAACAGATTATTTATGAGCGGGATAGAAAGAGTATTAAATATAAGTACATGTGTGCGTAGGCTACACGGTCGTCAAAGTTTGAACAAATGAGGACTTGAACAATAACAAGACTTTATTACATTTTGATCTAAAATATATATATAAGCATTGTACGTGCAATATTGTATAGTCCATGTCCGAATCTTGTTTAATCTTTATTTAATGATTAGGAAAATTAATTAGAGGCGTACAGTTTAAGCTGCAAGTTAATGGGCGTTAAAGGCATGGGTGTCCCACTCTTAATTAAACGTGTACGTCAGTTTGTATTTAATGCAGCCGCCCATTAAGACTCCTAAACTGTCTTTAGGCCCATCATCAATCATTTGTTTCTAACCCTCATTCTCAATCCTCATTTTGTTTAGATTATAAGTACTACTATGAAAGAATTAATAATCTATGCCATCATAATATACTATTATGTTTATTATTCAGGAATATATGTTTTTTATAAGGTACTAAGTTGAATGAGTCTTGAAAGAAGATTAGAAGAGTGAAAATTAAGTTTTCTATCATTTTGGATTTCCTTAAATAATTATATGCTCGATTAAGGTAATACTTGAATTCATCTAAAATCTAAAATCAATATTGAAAAGATTCTATGATACTCTGCCTTATACTGCATGCACAATAATTTTTTAACACGTGCATCTTTTATAAAATGTCCATATTATTAAAAGGTGTCCAACTATATATTAATATTAATAATTATACAATAGCTTGATATTGAAAAGAGGTCAACTACACGAATTATGAATAACTATAACAAATTTATTGGCTAAAGCAACAATTGCAGAAACAAAACAAAACAAAACAAAACAAAACAAAACAAAAAGAGGTCTTTGATGATAAAAAAGAAGACAAATTAATGCCTTAGACCAAAGGTCTCATGTACGAGTTCTTCGTGACACGATCTTTAAATTTCAGTTAATTGTGTTAAAAAAATGATAAAATTAGTGTGTATGTGTGTGTTGGCTTAACGGTAGGGGTGAATGTGTGAGGCCATGGTCTCGAATTCAAGTTCTTCGTGACGCAATTTTTAAATTTCATGCTAAAATATTTCTTTTTTCTTTTTTCTTTTTTTAAAAAAAAAGAAGATAAAATTAGTGTGTATATGTATTGGCCTAGTGTAGGGGTTAATGTCTAAGATTAAAAGCCTCAAATTCGAGTCCTCCGTGGCGAACGCAAACATATACTCCCTTCATTCCATTCTAATTAAGGAGTATAATCCATTTCACTTTACTATTTCATACTTTAAATGAACACAATTCAAAAGTCAACCAAAATCTATTATAATACTCCTTCCGTCCTCCATATATACGTGCAGAAAGAACGGCACGCAGTTTAAGACAAAATTAGTGTACAGTGAAAAAGTAAAATAAAGTAGGAAAAAGTGGGAAAATGAGGTAGAAAATGGGAAAAATAAGAATAAAGTGAGGGTGAGTAAGTAATTTTGGTAAAAGAATCTTTCTATTTATGAAATGCACATATATATGGATATCACAACGGATAATAAGCACACATATATGGGGGACCAAGGGAGTATCTATTTATTTCACTTTACTATTCCCTACATTAAGTGCCACCCAACATTCAGTCATCACAATTAAAATTCGTGCAGAAAGATTCCGCTTACTTATTTCGTGTACAGAGGAAGTATTTTGAAAATTTAAGAAAAATAGTTAACTAAATGGAACAATCAATAAGAAACAAATATACATATTTATGTACATACATGAATACAGTATAAAGGGAGAAAATATATATATAGAGAGAGAGAGTGAGAGAGATCCTTGTAAGAACTGAAATATATAGCACAAACAAAAGATATCCAAGATAACACAACCATGATTATCATTATTAACATCTCAATGTCATTAAATTTCAAGAAATTCTCAGTTTCTCGTGTTTATACAAATGCATCGCAATATTATGAACATTCAACATCACCTAACAAGGAGTAACTTTTACATGAGAAAACAACGTTTAGCCTTCTATGATTTAACTGGGGAAAAAATGACACGAGAATTTATTTCAATATTTTGGAACTTGTTCTTGTGTATACAACAAAAATTGGCATCAAATAAATTCGGTTAGTCGTGCATACCATTGACAGTCCGTACATGAGAAAGCTACTTCACCATAAAGGAACTTTTACAACTGCATCCACCCACTGCACTTGGATTTGTAGATACCTGCATATCAACCCAACTATAAGTGTTCATTCAACAACCATAAAAAAACTAATGTTTCCCAGAATTCAACTTCTACCCTCGTGTTTTTTATTGGAAATGGATATATTATACCCCCTCCGTCCCGTTTAAGATGACACGTTTCTATTATTTTATACTCACATATATTCAAGAAACGTGTCATCTTAAATGGGATGAAGGAAGCATCAAATAGTGTGAGCCTATCACAATTCAAAAAGAACTAAACCATGTGTCAAAAAAAAAAAGAAGTTTCGCAGGCAAAATTTCGCAGTCAGAATAAATGCAAGTGTATATAAACAGTAATAACAGTTACAATAATGGTAACAAAATTCTGAACACAGCTGATCAAAACTGACCACTTTGACACAACATGGACAGCGCAAGTGCAAATAACCCGTTTCATGAGATGGTCTAAGTCATAACAGGTTGCCTTCAAGATAAATAATTCTATAAAACACCAAGGAAATTTAGGTTACCGAGAAAACTACACAGAATCAAACCAAATCCGATAGGCAAATCTTGCATCCTCATATACATGGATGCAAATCATTACCAAAAAGGTGGGTTGGTCGTAAATGAATTTCTATGACTTGGAAAACAAATGGCACATCAAATTGAAAAATAGAAGCTGACGCATCTTTCCAAATTTTTGATTGAATGAATCTCATTTAAAAAATCAGGAAGGAAGGTGATGCAAGCCCTAACAATACATAACTTGCTTACTGGATCATAGTTATGTCCGAAATGTATCCTCTCCCTATTAGTGTGCAATATCTCAGAAGACGGTTACATTAATAGAAATTGTTAGCTGTTTTTGGTCAGTTAAAGTAGACTTGATCTTAAGGAACTATGACTATATAAACTCAGATCAATGATTTTACAAGTCCCAAATCAAGGGGTGTCAATGCTTATACTACCTATCCAGTTTGAGAAAGAATTAAACAGAAACAAATGTTTTATCAGTGTAGTGAAACATCAAAGATGAACATAATGCGTTTTGCTCTCATCTAAGACAAGATACCGATTTTTACTGGGATAGGATAGATAACAGCACGAGTTAACTCAATACAAAACGTACCAGAAACCGTAAACAGACCTGAAAAGCAGAACGATAAGCTCGTCAACATAATCAACAGTTGCCACCTTTCACAAGTCGAATGAAATATTATCAACCACCAATTTGACTCCATGCTGCTCAAATATCCTGCAAAGACCCAATAATAATTATGAATTTCAATGCACCAACAAAGCATCAAAATCAACTTTTGTTCATTTGCATTAAATCGGACAGCATTGGACAAAGGACAAGCAAAATCTTAAAAATATTTGAAATCCAATAACCTGTCATCATTATTGGTCTTATCATCTAGTGAAAAGTTATACTGGAATCCGGAGCAACCACCAGCTTCTATGCTCAGCGCAACAACTTCTTACTAGGCTCTTCAGCTTGCAGCTCTTTCATCCTCTACACAACAACATCAAACCATATAATTATTCACAATCAACTCTATTTTTGAGAACTTCCATCTTAAACACAAATTGGTAAGTATCCAATAGTATCTAAACATAAGAATGTTCAATTAATTTTCTTTAGGTCCAAAGTATGAAATAAAATTCTTTTCGAACACCATCTCCGCATTGCATATCATTTTCCCAACACATTCAATAATCAAGCACAAAGCCAACCATAAAAAAAATCCATCATAACGAAACAAAAGAAAAAAAATAGGAGGTTTGAAATGGAAAGCAGAAAATTACCCTAACACAGTTATCGGTCAAATGAACAGCATCGGTCGAGGGCGATGGAGATTCCGATGAGGAAACCTGAGCTTCGTGCAGGGCGGACGAGGTGCTGAGAAGCCTGGAATTAGGGTGAATCTGAGCAGACAGGTAAGGCGCAAGGCGGTGGATTAGCCATCTGGGAGATGTAGATTCCGATGAAGAAAGCTGAGCTTCTTGGAGGGCAGACAAGGAGCTGAGAAGCCTGGAATTAGGGCTAATCTGAGCAGACAGGTAGGGCGCAAGGCGGTGGATTAGTGATCTGGATGATGTTGTCATGCCTGCATCAGCATAAGCTATTTTACCGATCAGAAGAATGAAAAAAAAAAATGGCAATAGGTAATTTTTGTACGCACTAAATTTGAAATTCAAAATGGATCAATTTAGGAGTTGTGTGGATGAATTCCTTTTAAAATATCCCTCTCTTTCTTTTTTAAGGAAGGAGATAATCCAATAAGTAAACCACAACATGCAAGATTTAAGACTCCTATTTGCGTATTATTTATGTGTGATCTTATCAACATAAATCACAGCATGCAAGTTTAACATGGTGAGATCTAAGGAAGATTGTTAAGGAACATTTATAAACATTTGCCTGATGTGTTGGCTGTCAAAATTAAAGAGATTGGAGTTCGGGAAAGAGGTGAAGTAGATGATTAGAATTAACAATCTAGCTGCCTTAAAGGCTTAAAGAGATCTCGATATGATCAGTGCATGCTAAAAGAAAGGATATGATAACAATATGAGAATTCAAGGATCTCCCCAAGATTTTCCATGTCTGAACATTTGATACCCCAAAGCTTAGCAAACAGGGAAGAACAAACGTCTCCACAACCTTATGACATTTTCATTTCACCTGAAGCTATATTTACCCATAAAAATAATGTGGTCAATCAGTAATAGAGATACTCTTTAGTCGACCTTCCAGATTATAGGAACACAAATTATATTCAAGATGCAACTCTACTGAGACCATCACAATGTTAATTGTTCATGGGTAGCATGTGTCAGTGCCACAATGATTCTCATTTTCGGGATGATAAGGGAAGCTTGCAGCCAATGTTATCAATGGCGGATGGCAAGTTACAGTGGTTTGCCGAAAATCCACCACAAAGACTATGGCGGGCGTAACAATTAAATGATAAAAAACATTGTTTAATTCGAATTAAGAAACCAAAATTGCACAAAAATAATATCTCAAGGAAAATTCATTAAAAATAACAAATAAATAGATAATTATGTTTAATCCTCCTCCTCAACCTAGCATAATCATCCTCTTTGTTATCAGTAGCTGATGAAAACAACATCACCCATTAATATCTAATCCAAAAACACCTAGATTGATACTATGCCGTCTTATCACTGGAGATTAGATAACAAAATTGAAAAGCAAATCTATTATCTTCCTCCCCCCACCTCCCGTTTTTGATTTTTCTCCGCTTTTCATTCAATTTTACATTCAACAAGAAAAAAATTCCATACATGGTTCCAGGAAAGTATCAATTTATGTGCAATAAAATCCTTAAGCTAAATACAACCAATTCATGCATAATCATTTTAACTTTCAGCACAATAAACATAAACAAAACAAAAAAAAAAGGGTGAAATCTGAAATGAAACAAAAAAACAGAAAAGAAAAAGGAAAATATAATGAATCGAAACCTTAGGCATGGCAGAGGGGCGGGTCTGCGGGTCGGAGCGGCACCGGGAGCGGTGTGGCGGAGCGGCGACTGAGGAGACGTGCTCTGGCGCGATTGAGGCGGTGAAGAGGGGACGTGATTTTTTATTTTTTTTTCCAAATGTTTGAATGAAGGAAAAAACGATTTGGGAGGATCTCCTGGTCCTGCAGGCTGTAGTGTATAGGAACACAGCAGATTGTGCAGTGCTTCAATACGGCATCGTTCCAACATCTTTTCATCTTCCTCTTTTTTTTTTTTTCTTTTTTTTCTTTTGGAAATTACTAAATTACTCCTATAATATACTCCAATAAATATATATTACTTAATCCATATTAAAATGATTAGTTAAATTAAAATTCAAGACTAACAACTACAAATTCCAATAATGATATAATTAACCATGATTAAAATGATTAACATAAAAACTGAAAAAATATATATATTTATAAAACATAAAGCCTATGAAAATAATTAAATAAAATGAAATATATATATATATATATATATAAATTATTGATAAAAATAACTAACTATATTTATGAAATAAAATCACCAATTAATAATAATGAACTAAACAATAAATTAGAAAATAGAAAATGTATAAACATAAAAAGGAAAATGAAAAATTGGTTGAAAAAGAGCCAAACGGCATCGTTTTATGGGACAGCACCCTACTGTGCATTGGTTGCCACAGCAGGGGATCCAAATCCATGTTTCTTCCGAGCTAAACTAAATCGGATCTACATATGGTTTGGCCCGTTTGGGGTAAATGATCCGACCCGTTTATCAACGACAAGTTATTTTTTACTATTGGATTTAAGGATAAAACATAAATCGAAAGATAAATTGAAGCAAAAGTTTCAAAGAGGAAGAAGAAGAAGACGACGAACTTTTTATTTCTCCATTCAAAATCCGTACATGCAAGGTTACGTACTGTTCCTATTTAAAAAGAACAACTGCCAACAAAATTTAACCTAATACACGTGGCTACATTCTACTAATCCACATGTATGCTTATTAGGCTAAGAAATAAAGAACAAAATGTAAAAGGAAATAACAACTTTAATTAATCCAAGCTCTTCTTCTTCATGCCGAACTGAAGAAGCCGAACTGCCGAAACCGAACTGCCGAACACTTTTCTAATCCGAGCTCTTCTTCTTCATGCCGAACTGCCGAACTCTTCTTCTTTGATTTATCATCTTCACATTTACTAATTTTGTTTTACAAATGTAATTTTTTGATTTTATTAAATTATATTCTCCAGACACCATATGATGTTAAGATAAGATAAATTTTAAGTTCACTTAAAATTTATTAGCTTAATTTACTATTTACCTCATCTACTCACACCTTTATTTTTATTGTACTCCAATATAGTTTAAATTGCAAAATTATAAATTATCATAACTTCCTCGATTATTTTTCAACTTTTATAAATTTTATGTCTAAACTTTGATACGATCTTTTATCAATATGTTTGTATGAATTTTTCATGTTCTACTTTTTTAAAAAAAAAATCTGAATTAAAATCTTAAATACTTCACTTTTCTAAAAAGTAAATTTTTTAATTTAGCGTGTACCCAAAAGTTTTGGGAAAAGGGCAAAACTCGAGTTGGTGAAATATAGAAATTTTAATGAAATCGTAGCATTATAATGATATAAGTCGTCGGAAAACAAAGAAACCAGTCTTTAAAACCAACAGATGCATCTGTAGGTACATTTTTCACGTTCAATAGTGCAAGTTCGAAAAACTCAGACGGCGAAGAGATTGCAATTTCCACTCAAATATTGGTACCCCATTTATGTATTCCATTTTCAAATATAGAACATGTCAGTTTTTCTAATACCAGAAAGTTGAACGAGTAAAACTCCACATTATAATTTTATGCCTTGCAAAATCCACTCGACATCCGATACCAGAAAGATCGATCCGTACCATGTCAAAAGTCAGAAAGTATGTTATAAATCTGAAAATTGATATAAACTGCACCGCATGTATAAGAGTAATTTTCTCAAAAGAAATGACAGACAAAAGGCTACTGCAACACAGATGGTGGTAGAATATAGAGATTACAAAAGGTCTCGAGTTCAAGTGACACAACCTTTAAATTTCAGTTAAATATATATATATATATATATATATATATAGAGAGAGAGAGAGAGAGAGAGAGAGAGAGAGAGAATGCAAAGAGCCAAAAAAAGACATGATGAGTGACTAATCTACTCCCAGTGTACAAGATATAGAGCGAAACCTGCGTGATATCAAGTCTGAGCAAGGCTTTAAAGAATAAGGTCTTACACCGTCTGACAATATATGACACAAGATACGTTTGTTTTCCCATAAATTTCAGATACAGACTCAGACATAGACGCAACAAACCACTAAACGAAGACACCCAAACATTTGTACCAACCAAATCTACAATCGAAACCTGTCTCCTTTTTTCACCAAATATGCAATATCAACCTGAAGACTCCGTCTCCGATAAACAACCCAAACACATAAATTCAATTTCGAGTTAAGACACAAAACTCTAGATATATCACCTCTGGTAGCCTGCAGGGGGATATCCAGCAGGGGGATATCCAGCAGGAGGATAACCGGCAGGAGGATAAGTACCAGGTTGAGGTGGATAACCAGCGGCAGCCTGCGGAGGAGGATAACTGGGCTGCCCGTAAGCAGGGGGAGGATATCCCACAGCAGAGGGATATGGCTGATCGAGGCGTGACATTTGCTGGACTGGTGGTATTGCCATCGCTTGTGGCCCGAATTTCCCATCACGCTTGTCCATTTCAATCTTGTGTTGTGTCTGATTTTCACACAGATAAGCAACAGTTTCATAGTAGATATTAAGAATCGAAATTACTAAAATTTTACATATCTATTGGCATTCGCTTACCTGCATGCAAGCACAAACCCTGCAGAAAGAAAATTATAGTTTGACTTAGTAAGGGATAAGAACTGGAGATAACATTCAGAATGAAATCGTTCTAGATAGGAAGAAATTTTCTTACGTGCAATACACCATATCAGAAAAGCAAGACAGAATTTGAGAAGCCTCTGAGATTTCATCACTTCCAACAATCATAGCAACAATAGAGAAAATGCAAGCAATTTGTTGGAGGCAGAACATGAAACCCTAGATATAGAAGTAGCAGTTAATCCAGTTGCATACTACTGAAGACTTCATATTCAGTGAGGTTTTACGGAAAGAGATAAAAAAAAATGATTGGTTTAGAGCAGCTGCGCATTCATGTGTGTGTGTGTGAGTGTGTGTGTGTGTGGAGAGAGAGAGAGAGAGAGTACAATAATGCAATTATCACACTGCGTCGTCTGTATGTTGAATTCATCTTGCAACAAAACCGAGTTGACGCAACTGAGTTTCCAAAGCACAAGAAAACCTGAAAATGCATTGCAACATTGTCAAGATCTGTAATGATCAGTTGAATCAAAGTAGAATGCAAGAATTGGGAGATGTTCTCTATGCACATATTACTCACTAAAAAGAGGGGAATCAGAGACTCAGCAAGCCATTCAATTACAAGTTTATGGGTTGCAAAATATAGATTTCAAATCAAAGCCAGAATAAGGAATCTTTTTTAATTTCTTAATGTAGAACCTATATAAAATGAACTATGAAAAGTTAATAGTTTTAGAGTTTCAGTAGCAAACCATTTTGATGATTATACATAGACCTACATTGTAAGTTACCAAAAAATACTTGAGCATAAATGGAGATAAAAAGAACATAGAGATGGCTATACATAGCTGGGGAAATTTTCTGTAATTTTGTAAAATTACTTTAGTAATATCACAAATCTTAAAGCTCTATATGCAATCGATTCTTCTAACATAATACTTGCATCATCCTCGCTACATGTATGCAGGGAGAAAATCAACGCCAGCATAGGCAGACCAACAAAGAACTACAGCCATAACAAATTTTAATTGTATGGACAAAGCGCTTTCCTTCCCCTTCCCCTGAGAATTGAAATTGTATTTCTTCAATGATATCATAGGATACCTTTCAAGCACACTGACAGGCAGTGACACAAGGTCTTCATTGCTCAAATAAGTAAAAAAAATAAGAATGATGCTTAATGCGACAGGGAAAAATTATTGTTGTCTTTGTCCCACAAAAAAAAGCTTTATAAGAATATTAAAAATCTTGGGATATTAATAAGATAAAGGACCTCTGGACCTTGACAAATTAGCCTCCATATTACCTCAGTTGCAAGGCAAAATTCAGGGCAACGGCTTTCACCACATCGACCACTACAAGGCATATATCCAGCACAGCACACATACCTATCACAAGAAACAGAAAAGATATTGTAATGGTAAGAAGCTGTTAGAATTCCAATCTAGAAGATGAGAGAGGATTTTAATTACCTGGACATGTCATTGTAGAGTGCTCTTTTGCGGAGCATATAT
>CM038118.1:12803746-12833544 GCA_001642375.2 Mentha longifolia
TATATTGCCACTATTAATAGTACAGATTTACAACAATGAGATCCGTAAATTATGGATAGTATCATCACTACAAGGAAAGGATATATTCTAACAAAAGAAATGTAAACTACGATTTATCTTAACATCAACGTGGGTGACTGGTTTTAATTAAATCGGATTTTATGTGTACAAAACAAAGAAAAATGCCTCTGATAGACTAAAAACGGTTTTAAACTTAAATTTGCATATGGGCATTCTCACATAGACACATTTTCTTAGGTAGGCAAAATTAATTTAGTCATGCGCAAATTAGGGCTGCAACGAGCAAAGCTACTCAGGACTTACTCGGTGCTCGACTCGAAAAAAGCTCATTTGAACTCGAATCATTAACAACGAAGCTGAACTCGAGCTCTTTAATTTAACAAGCCAAGCTCGAGCTCTAGGGTATTCGACTCGTTTTGCTCTCGAACATGTTCGGCTCATATATAATCGAGCATGTTCGCGAACTCTCAATCGAACCTCTAATCGAGCCTGTAAACGAGCTTTAGTATTTATGTGTAAAGTTAATTTCAAATCACAACCAAAGCTAAATAGGCACCACACAACAATTATTATTAAAAAATATTACTTATGACATTAATATATATCACCAATTATCATCAATTCATTTATTATATTGTACATTTATTTATTTATTTATTTATTTATTTATTATTTTATAGTATTAAATACTTTTAATTTTTGTTTTGATGAATTTCATTTTAGTTTTATTCATTTGAAATGTTAAAAGAAAATATTTTTAAATCATGTCTTTTAAACGAGCTCAAAATCGAGTTCTAGCTCGAGCTCGAATTAAAATAAAGTTCGAGCTTTTCACGAGCAGGATTCGAGCTCAATCCGAACCGAACTCGAGCCGAATCATTTATCGAATTTTTAGCGAGCCGAACTCGAGCTGAATTCAAACTCAAAATTTTTACCTCGAGCCGAACCTAAGCCCGAACATGTAAATATTAAACGAGCCGAACCCGAACTCAAACATGTAGAATATTAAACGAGCTGAACCTGAACCCGAACATGCCAATACTCGGTTCGGCTCGTTTGCAGCCCTAAGCCCAATCGGTCCAATTTATGATCGAGGTAAAAAGGAAAAAAAAAAAATCAATACAGAACAAAATAACTTTAACCTAATATATGAAGATATTGAGATGGATTACCTATTGAATCTCCCAAACAAACCAAATATACTGCGATATTAAATTAAAATCTAAAGATAGCTTTTTAAATGTAGGTGGGTTCAAATCTTTTACGTGTTAGCGGTAAAGTTGTTAATTTTTCTAGATTTATTGTTACAACCACCTTAAAATCTAAACAAAGCAAATCCATAATCTATATAATCCTCTTTTTTTTTTTTGCATCATACTTTGTCGTCATCAAATACTTTCTCTAATTATTACTAATGTATTTTCTTTAAGGACGAGGGATTGAGATTTATACCATGATCTCCCTTCTTTATAAACAAATAAAAATAAACGAAGTATATATTTCTCCGAAAGATAACTTCATGCATTCGAATACATCAAGTCTTGTTTCTTTCACAAAGATTTATATATTCCCTTCGTTCCTCTCACAAAGAGACATTCGAATATTATGGTGGATTCAGTTTCAATAAAGTTGGCTCTTTATAAACGGGACGAAAAGACTGAATTATAAATTTTAAAAATAGTACACATTCTGCAATGCAAATGTATCAATGCTTATACATATAGTAAATCATTAAATGTTACCATCATCTTGAAAGTTCTTTAGTGTGGATGGGGAAGCATTTTCTCCACTAAGCTTTTGTACATCAAATTGGAAAGTATTGTGACCTATCAAAAGGGGCGATTGGTGGAAACAAATAGTCCCACATTGATGCCCATAGGACTTGCCATTCTGAATCACTTTTCCCTTTTGGGTCCTTTTACTTTCATCATTCATCCTTCACAATCATATATGTCCTTCCCCTTTCACCCCCCCCCCCCCCCCCCCCCTCCCACCCCCAATTATTTTATTTTCTCAATATTGATCATACTAATTATACATATCTATGTAAGTTGCGTTTCATTTATGAAAAAAAAAAAACTTCTATAGAAATTACATCTAATTTAGACCATTGATATAAGTATAATGTCTACGAAAAGAAGGATTATGCAAATATAAAGTAAAGCACCATTACAAGAATCATTATATGTTTCAACCTTCAATTTTTATCATCGAATGTTTAGTGGTGCAGTGTTTGAGTTGGAAAGTTGACACTACTCTTTTTTTCTTTTCTTTTCTTTTTTTCCAAATTACTTTGCCAACGAAGAAAAATATTGAATATGGACAATAACTCACCAAGTAAACTTCAAAAATCCTGAATCAATTATTAATTGTGACGTACGGAGTTTAGTTCATATAGAAATAAATTCTAGTGTGAGAAATGTAAAAAATGCTTAAAGCGATATAAAATTATGCTTATGGTGCATTTTGTGCTTATAGCTTATTTATAATTTATAAGCACAATTATGTACCATAAGCATAATTTTATATAGCTTTAAGTATTTTTCGCATTTCTCACGCTATGATTTATTTGCATGCGAACCCTTCCCGTGACGTACGTCCGGATATAAATAATTACATGAAAAAAAATAAAGAAGAAAAAATATTTTCATTAATTTTAATTCCATAAACTACGCTTTAGTTCAATTAGCAAATACACTTTAAATTCTAAACACTCTCTCTCTTTAAATCTCGTATTGAAAGAAAGGGATATGTTTTGGCGGGACGGAGGGAATATTATATATAGAATGGAATGGAGAAATATTAAAGGTCGCAAGTATCTTTTTGGAAAAAAAAATATAAAAAAAAATATGATTAATGCCATACAGATTAATTTTAAACGAATGGATAAACCAGAACTAATGCTAAATGACAAAAACTTGTGTCAGCCGGAGGCACCGTGCGGCCGGGCCTAAAGTGTCAATCTTTATACAGAAAAGTGACAATCTATATGAATAAAAGTGTCAATCTTTAACATAATTATTTTACGAATAAAATGACAATTTTAAAAGTGTCAATCTTTATACAGAAAAGTGTCAATCTATATGAATAAAAGTGTCATTGTTTTAGCCCGGCCGCACGGTGCCTCCGGCTGACCCAAGTGTGTCCCATGCTAAATTGACTTAGATATTTTTATCCTTTATACATCATTTTGCTACGAGTAAAACATTGTCCCTTCATTTTCTATACCCAAATCCCACAGTGGCCTCCCCGTGATTTGAGGTGACCATGTTATATGTTGAAGAAGTTAATATAAATAAATATTTTAAAATTAAATTTTATCACTAAAGTCTAAATTCTACTAAAAATGTATACTAAAAATACATGTATTTGTGTAAAACTTCCAAGTGATGAATTCACACATTGATCGAATTGTGTTCATAGTGAGTGAGGAGCAATCCTATTCCATATATCTATGAATACAATATAAAATACAATTGCAAAAACATTTCTAACGTTATAAAGGTATTTTAATAGGCACTCTTGAGATATGAAGTCAATTTATGATATTCATCACTACTCTTTCTTCCATGCACATAACGACTCCCTCCATTTCTTTTTATAAGATATCCTAAACTCATGATCTTGTTTTTGGTTTATAATATTTTCAATTTTAAAGATGATATTTTCAATTTTTTTACTTTTTTCATTAAAGACTTTTACCTCTCTCCTTCATATTCTCTTTTGAGTAGATAGATAATTTATATTTTTTAAGGTGAATAAATAAATAAATTATACTCTCAAAGTGAATAAATTAAAAAAAATATTAAATTTTCTTAATCTTTTTGCTTGAGTTTAGGATATCTTGTAAAAAAAAGAGTATATTTGAATCAAAAATACTTCATTTGTCCCACCAAATACGTCCATTTTTTTTTTCTTTTGGGATGTCCTATTATATTATCCACTTTCAAAATTATAATTATATTAAAAATATATTACTAAAGTAACCTTATTTAATAATTGTTGAAATTTAAAAAATTATAACTTTCTTTTAATTAATGTTGTCAAACATATAATCAATATAATAAATAAGGGTATAATAGTATAATTGTATAATATTATGTTTCCAAAAAAAAAGTATTTTCTTAATTTTTGTAAAAATGAAAAAGGGACTTATTTGGTGGACATAGGAGTTGATTATTAATGACTTATTTATGGTCAGGAAAAAAATATAAATTGAATTTAGCAAATAATAGGAACACTAGTTTATTATTCCATTCGTCCACAAATTTAGTCGTGAACGTTCGGGCATAAATGTTAAGAAATGAATTATTTATAATAAAATCTAAAAAGTATAGTTTGTACTTTTAATGATACTTTTGTCAAATTTAAAGCAAAAAAGAAAGAGTCACAGATTTGGTAGACAAATCAAAATGGAATTATATGTGTATATATATAGGGGACAGAGGGAGTATGTTGATTAGAGTTGGAAGAGAGAAATAACAAAACAATTTATTTTTTTTTAATAATGCGGGAAAAAAACACAATTTTTACTACGGTTAATTCAGTTCTTTTTTTTAACACTAAACTCTATTAATTCGATCCGGTTCGATTTCATACAAAAATCAAAATAGCAAGCCGAAATCCGAATACTCGCTCTTACTTTTCAAAACCTGAATAAATAAGACTATTGAAAAAAATACTACCTTCATCCCATTACATTAGTCCTCTTTACTTTTTGATTGTTCAGCACGTTTTTCCACCGAAACCTAGTACGAGTTTTAAAATATAATTTTGACGTATTCATTTTTTCACGGGGTACTATGACACTCATAGTACCCCGTGAAAAAATAAATACGTCAAAATTATATTTTAAAACTCGTACTAGGTTTCGGTGGAAAAGCGTGTCGAACAATCAAAAAGTAAAGAGGACTAATGTAATGGGATGGAGGTAGTATATATATATTTTAATTGACTATCATTACTATATTTGCATTAGTGACCTGGATGACATTGATGTCTCCAAACTTATTGACGTAAGATATACTAACATTTAGGGAAGCTATAATAGGACTATAGTATTAGTTTTTTTGGTCCCTCAACTAAAACCTCATTAATAATCCATTTAATTTTTTGGGCTCAAACTAGAATTAAATTTAATTAATTTAAAGCTACACACGTGGTGATGAACCTCACGTTCAAAATTGTACGACAATTCCTGCAAGCTTATACGAACTTGACAGCTGATCCTTCCCTTGCAATTACTTCACAAACCCATGCCCTTTTTGGTCATTTCGCAACCCCGACTTCTCTCTATATAGCTAACCCCACTTCTCCCTTCTCTCTCTCCCGTGCCCTCTCACACAGCATAAAACCTCCATTTTCACACACTACACGCACTAAAAGTGAATCAAATCACCTCGAATTCTATACTGAGCTCGAGCAATCGAAAATGGGATTTCCAGTTGGTTACACTGATTTGTTCCTCCCGAAATTGCTGGTGTACTTGTTGACGGTGTTGGGATTTGTACGGAAATTCGTGTACGCTCTGTTGTCCGTTTTAGGGCTCGGCGATTTCCTCGAGCCGGAAACGGCGTCGTACGTTTCGCGCGACGAGTCTGGGTGGAGCCGCGGTCGGTGTCGGCGGCGCTGATCCGGGAGCTGCTGCCGGTGGTGAAGTTCTCGGATTTGGAGGAGGATCTGGACCCGCCGGAGAGCTGCGCCGTTTGCCTGTACGATTTCGGCGGCGAGGATGAGATCCGGCGGCTGGCGAACTGCCGCCACATATTCCACCGGAGCTGCGTGGACCGTTGGATGGACCACGATCAGAAGACGTGCCCGCTTTGCCGCACGCAGTTCATACCCGAAGATATGCAGGAGGTCTTCAACGAGAGGCTCTGGCTCGCCTCCGGGATCTCTGATTTTTACGGCGAGTACTCCTCGATTACTGCCGGTTGTAGTAAATTTTTCCCTTTTTTTTGGGTAGATTAAGGGTTTTTTTTCTTGTTTTTTTAATTTTTTTTTTCGGTGGAAGATGGTGGGATGTATTGATTTGGGATGTGAAATGTGTAAATATTACAGTACAAGAAAGAAAAGGTGGAAAAATATGGGAATTCGAAATGAAAGAAGAAATACATTGTCTTACTGCAGTTAATTCTTTGTTGGATGCTGTTAATTTATTCATTCATAATTATTATAGATGTGCATATACAAAAAGTTCATCTTTTTATCATTACATTACAAAGCAAAAGTAATCCGCGTTTATATATAAGTATTATGCATGTATGTAAGTCTTTACATGAGTATTATTATAATCTTGAAGGTTGGTGACTTAGGTGAGACAAACAAATTCGTAAAAAAGAATAGTGAATTCATTAAGAGATTGTATTCGAAATAAATAATTGTGGAAATGGGTCCGACGAAATACTAGCATTTAGTAGATGATAAAGCAAGGATTTATTGTTTTGAATTTTGAAGATTGTTGGTATTGTAATGATCATGAATACTACTCCATCCGTTCAAATTATTATGACTTTTTTTTAGGTATGATATTTCACAAGAGTTTAATTAGTGGATCATATTTAATATTTTGATGTAAATTTATTTTTTGGAATTAGAGCATCATAAATCTATAAAAAATATATTGATGATGAGATTGTATCGAGACCTTTAAATTATTACTCCCCTCGTCCCGCCGAAAATAACTCACTTTGTGAATATATGTGAGGTACGGTATAAGATAAAGAAGCGAGTCCTTTTCGGCGGGACAGAAGAAGTATAAAAATAATAAATTTTGAAGAATAACGAGCAAATTATGATTATTTAAAATCTGACAATTTAAATTATATTAAGATGCAGTAGATTGAGTAGATGAGAATTAAGATTAGAAATATTATTATGAATGAGACATACTAAAAAGAAATTGTATCAATATAAATAGAATGATGAACGGAGTATAAGGCATGAGGTCCTACTTAATAAGGACTATGTTGGTGGGTTAGCGGTTAGGCCGGATCTTGTCTTTCTTCTTTAATCACTTTCTATTTTGTGCTTATCACACTCTTGTTAAGTTGCTTTTATTAACCCTTTTGAATAAAAGTCTTGATTTAGATAAGGATTAGATGCGGTTGAAGAATTTGGGCATTTGATGTTAAAATTAAAAGACTTGATTATTGTAAAGTGGATGAAGTTGAATATAGGGGGAAAAGAAATGGAAAAATAGAGGGAAGGGAAGGGGGTTAGGCAAGGCATGAGAGTTTGGGCCAACATATGTAAAAAAAGCGGTTAGAAGGAGAAGAGGGCATGTGGATAAATGTCAGGATGCCTAGTTGTTTGTTAATTGTTACTCTCTCTCTCTCTCTCTCAATCATTTATTGTTAAAGAATGCACCAATGCAAATGCATTACTTATTCTACACACCTTCGAACACTAGCTACCATCTCTCTATAAAGCCTAGAGGTAGAGGTAGAGGTAGAGGTAGACAAGACACGCCTCTAATTTATGTTGCATTTGATGAACTATGTCCAATATAAATAAATGTGAAAATGAACAATAAGTGTTGAGTAAAGTGGGTATATAATTGAATAAATTTGATGTATGAATTTCACCACTTTTAAATTTGGAGTCTTTTTAAATTTATGCGAGTCATTTTAAGAAAATTACATGCTCATACTTTCTTTATCCACGAAAAGTGTGATACTTCCATTTTAATGTATAAGCACACCTAATTTCTTACTCCGTTTAACACTATTTTGTGTGGGTCACATTCTCAAAGATCGGACTACCACTCTATATAAGTCGGAGCTAGGCCCCAAGGCTGTAAGGGGGAAAAAAATTACCTTTGTCCCGATTATTTTTTATTTTTTTTAAGTTATAATGTGGCAAAAACATAAGTAATTTTATTAATATATACATTTTTTTTTTCTAAATTTATACTCCATCTGTCCTACTTTATTAGCCTATTTTTTTATTGGTCTGTCTCATTTAATAGTCTCATTACCCAAAAGGAGAAAATAACACACAATCTCTTCCTTAAAATCCCTTTACCTCTTCTCTCCTTAGTTGTTGTGTCCATTTCTTTTGAGACTACTAATAAAATAGAACGGAGTGAGTACATAATTAGAATTAATACAAAATTTTTGAGATGGGGCAGTTGCCCCACCACCGGTTAGACGAGTCAAAAACTAGATTGATCACAATTAAACATCAATAATATTATAATATCATCAAATCTAAATTCTGATCGAGATATTAACATCAATAATATTTTAGCATATCGTTTTGACGCTTTTGTGTAGTGCGAGTAACTATATATGTGCACATTTTCATCAAAAAAATATGTACACAATAATTGTAAATTTTAATTTGGTAATTCAACATGCATATACAAGTAACTGTACATGCATCTACTTAAATAAAGTATACACGACACGAATGCTTACTTTGACCCGAAACACGTCGATTATAATATTTTAAAGAAGGTACATTCCATTTGCATTCTTTAATTAATCCAGCTCAAGAAGATTATTTGATTAAGACGGTGTTTGAATATATATATATAAATATATAAAATAATGAAAATCTTTGTTAATTTTCAAGAATATTTTATCTGAGGATTAATTCCAAAATGGCAAGAAAATGAGACATTTATAAGTGGTTCGAGAGAATCAGCCTCGTCTCAACTCCATGTTCAGATGTTGAATTTTTCTTTGGCATGAGGTAATGGGTACTAACTACTAAGTACTAATTGAAACATTTCACATTTTATCCAAATTTTAAAGTATATTTTATTAGAATAGTTTTTTGTCCCTATTTTTTTGTTCAATTCAACAGAATCATGATAGCTGAACAGCAAATCCAGCTGTGATGGGAGAGTGCTTTTGATTGTAAGTTGAATTTGGACATCCAAAATTTAATTGGATTAAAACATTAATGCTGATGATACCAAAGGTTATTATTGGTAAGGAATTAGTTGCAATGTCTTTTCCCTTCTCTAACTATTTTTCATACTTTATCCGTATAAAATTACTGCGAAGAATTAATTACTTTGAAAAAACCATTCAGATTTTCAAAAACAATGAGTTACATTATCCCATGCTTCCTTATTCACATATTTATATATGAATCTCAACGACTAGTGTAATTTTTGTTTGTGTAAACGGTAGATAAGAACTTCAATTCCTTCCCCATTTAGAACTAAGGAATTTAATTGATATGAGCAACATATTTTATTATGCTTATTTCTGCATAGCATAAGCATATTATATGTTGAGAGGAAGCTACCATGCACGTATATATAATAATAATCAAGATATTGGATGAAACTTCCTCGTATGTGTGTCACGTATGAACACGAAGGGCTCTCTCTCTCTCTCTCTCTCTCTTAGATGAATTTTTTATTCAAACAATACATTCTTAGCTGGACTTGATTTTAGTACAATAGAATACACACTTTTATGCGCACAACTGAGATGATTCGAACTTTCAATCCATTTGTAAGTGAGAACTAAAGTGCAATTCATCGTCATCTCCTAAATGAACTTGATATAAGTAATTACCATCATCTTTCTCATGACAAAAAAATTACCATTATGTTTATATATACTATATATATAAATAGAGAAATGATGTGCTACTCCCTCAATGGTGGACACATTCGTGGGAACCTTTCTTGTTTCTTTGGCTTGACATTATTTATTATTATTTTTATTGTTGTTTTATAGTCACGTATCGTAGAAATTAATATATAAATCATTAAATCTACAAAATAAATAAAAATCAAACTCGATTTGTTCTTTTTTCCTTCTAACTTTGAAAAAATGAGTAATGAGACAAATCAAGCTTTGATTTTTTTATTTCTTGATCAAAAAAAAAAAACTTTGATTTTTATTTATTTCGTATATTTAATTATTTCTATATTAATTTATATGACACTAGAATATAAAACAACAATAAAAAAAAATAATGTCAAGTTGAAGAAATAAGGAAGATGCCCACGAAGGTGTCCACCATTAAAGGAGTAGCATATCATTTCTTCTATATATATACTCCATATGTTACACTCATAAAGAGTCACTGAATATTATAATAGAGTCAGTTTTAATAAACAGATTATTTATGAGCGGGATAGAAAGAGTATTAAATATAAGTACATGTGTGCGTAGGCTACACGGTCGTCAAAGTTTGAACAAATGAGGACTTGAACAATAACAAGACTTTATTACATTTTGATCTAAAATATATATATAAGCATTGTACGTGCAATATTGTATAGTCCATGTCCGAATCTTGTTTAATCTTTATTTAATGATTAGGAAAATTAATTAGAGGCGTACAGTTTAAGCTGCAAGTTAATGGGCGTTAAAGGCATGGGTGTCCCACTCTTAATTAAACGTGTACGTCAGTTTGTATTTAATGCAGCCGCCCATTAAGACTCCTAAACTGTCTTTAGGCCCATCATCAATCATTTGTTTCTAACCCTCATTCTCAATCCTCATTTTGTTTAGATTATAAGTACTACTATGAAAGAATTAATAATCTATGCCATCATAATATACTATTATGTTTATTATTCAGGAATATATTGTTTTTTATAAGGTACTAAGTTGAATGAGTCTTGAAAGAAGATTAGAAGAGTGAAAATTAAGTTTTCTATCATTTTGGATTTCCTTAAATAATTATATGCTCGATTAAGGTAATACTTGAATTCATCTAAAATCTAAAATCAATATTGAAAAGATTCTATGATACTCTGCCTTATACTGCATGCACAATAATTTTTTAACACGTGCATCTTTTATAAAATGTCCATATTATTAAAAGGTGTCCAACTATATATTAATATTAATAATTATACAATAGCTTGATATTGAAAAGAGGTCAACTACACGAATTATGAATAACTATAACAAATTTATTGGCTAAAGCAACAAATTGCAGAAACAAAACAAAACAAAACAAAACAAAACAAAACAAAAAGAGGTCTTTGATGATAAAAAAGAAGACAAAATTAATGCCTTAGACCAAAGGTCTCATGTACGAGTTCTTCGTGACACGATCTTTAAATTTCAGTTAATTGTGTTAAAAAAATGATAAAATTAGTGTGTATGTGTGTGTTGGCTTAACGGTAGGGGTGAATGTGTGAGGCCATGGTCTCGAATTCAAGTTCTTCGTGACGCAATTTTTAAATTTCATGCTAAAATATTTCTTTTTTTCTTTTTTCTTTTTTTTAAAAAAAAGAAGATAAAATTAGTGTGTATATGTATTGGCCTAGTGTAGGGGTTAATGTCTAAGATTAAAAGCCTCAAATTCGAGTCCTCCGTGGCGAACGCAAACATATACTCCCTTCATTCCATTCTAATTAAGGAGTATAATCCATTTCACTTTACTATTTCATACTTTAAATGAACACAATTCAAAAGTCAACCAAAATCTATTATAATACTCCTTCCGTCCTCCATATATACGTGCAGAAAGAAACGGCACGCAGTTTAAGACAAAATTAGTGTACAGTGAAAAAGTAAAATAAAGTAGGAAAAAAGTGGGAAAATGAGGTAGAAAATGGGAAAAATAAGAATAAAGTGAGGGTGAGTAAGTAATTTTGGTAAAAGAATCTTTCTATTTATGAAATGCACATATATATGGATATCACAAACGGATAATAAGCACACATATATGGGGGACCAAGGGAGTATCTATTTATTTCACTTTACTATTCCCTACATTAAGTGCCACCCAACATTCAGTCATCACAATTAAAATTCGTGCAGAAAGATTCCGCTTACTTATTTCGTGTACAGAGGAAGTATTTTGAAAATTTAAGAAAAATAGTTAACTAAATGGAACAATCAATAAGAAACAAATATACATATTTATGTACATACATGAATACAGTATAAAGGGAGAAAATATATATATAGAGAGAGAGAGTGAGAGAGATCCTTGTAAGAACTGAAATATATAGCACAAACAAAAGATATCCAAGATAACACAACCATGATTATCATTATTAACATCTCAATGTCATTAAATTTCAAGAAATTCTCAGTTTCTCGTGTTTATACAAATGCATCGCAATATTATGAACATTCAACATCACCTAACAAGGAGTAACTTTTTACATGAGAAAACAACGTTTAGCCTTCTATGATTTAACTGGGGAAAAAATGACACGAGAATTTATTTCAATATTTTGGAACTTGTTCTTGTGTATACAACAAAAATTGGCATCAAAATAAATTCGGTTAGTCGTGCATACCATTGACAGTCCGTACAATGAGAAAGCTACTTCACCATAAAGGAACTTTTACAACTGCATCCACCCACTGCACTTGGATTTGTAGATACCTGCATATCAACCCAACTATAAGTGTTCATTCAACAACCATAAAAAAACTAATGTTTCCCAGAATTCAACTTCTACCCTCGTGTTTTTTATTGGAAATGGATATATTATACCCCCTCCGTCCCGTTTAAGATGACACGTTTCTATTATTTTATACTCACATATATTCAAGAAACGTGTCATCTTAAATGGGATGAAGGAAGCATCAAATAGTGTGAGCCTATCACAATTCAAAAAGAACTAAACCATGTGTCAAAAAAAAAAAAGAAGTTTCGCAGGCAAAATTTCGCAGTCAGAATAAATGCAAGTGTATATAAACAGTAATAACAGTTACAATAATGGTAACAAAATTCTGAACACAGCTGATCAAAACTGACCACTTTGACACAACATGGACAGCGCAAGTGCAAATAACCCGTTTCATGAGATGGTCTAAGTCATAACAGGTTGCCTTCAAGATAAATAATTCTATAAAACACCAAGGAAATTTAGGTTACCGAGAAAACTACACAGAATCAAACCAAATCCGATAGGCAAATCTTGCATCCTCATATACATGGATGCAAATCATTACCAAAAAGGTGGGTTGGTCGTAAATGAATTTCTATGACTTGGAAAACAAATGGCACATCAAATTGAAAAATAGAAGCTGACGCATCTTTCCAAATTTTTGATTGAATGAATCTCATTTAAAAAATCAGGAAGGAAGGTGATGCAAGCCCTAACAATACATAACTTGCTTACTGGATCATAGTTATGTCCGAAATGTATCCTCTCCCTATTAGTGTGCAATATCTCAGAAGACGGTTACATTAATAGAAATTGTTAGCTGTTTTTTGGTCAGTTAAAGTAGACTTGATCTTAAGGAACTATGACTATATAAACTCAGATCAATGATTTTACAAGTCCCAAATCAAGGGGTGTCAATGCTTATACTACCTATCCAGTTTGAGAAAGAATTAAACAGAAACAAATGTTTTATCAGTGTAGTGAAACATCAAAGATGAACATAATGCGTTTTGCTCTCATCTAAGACAAGATACCGATTTTTACTGGGATAGGATAGATAACAGCACGAGTTAACTCAATACAAAACGTAACCAGAAACCGTAAACAGACCTGAAAAGCAGAACGAATAAGCTCGTCAACATAATCAACAGTTGCACCTTTCACAAAGTCGAATGAAATATTATCAACCACCAATTTGACTCCATGCTGCTCAAATATCCTGCAAAGACCCAATAATAATTATGAATTTCAATGCACCAACAAAGCATCAAAATCAACTTTTGTTCATTTGCATTAAATCGGACAGCATTGGACAAAGGACAAGCAAAATCTTAAAATATTTGAAATCCAATAACCTGTCATCATTATTGGTCTTATCATCTAGTGAAAAGTTATACTGGAATCCGGAGCAACCACCAGCTTCTATGCTCAAGCGCAACAACTTCTTACTAGGCTCTTCAGCTTGCAGCTCTTTCATCCTCTACACAACAACATCAAACCATATAATTATTCACAATCAACTCTATTTTTGAGAACTTCCATCTTAAACACAAAATTGGTAAGTATCCAATAGTATCTAAACATAAGAATGTTCAATTAATTTTCTTTAGGTCCAAAGTATGAAATAAATTCTTTTCGAACACCATCTCCGCATTGCATATCATTTTCCCAACACATTCAATAATCAAGCACAAAGCCAACCATAAAAAAATCCATCATAACGAAACAAAAAGAAAAAAAATAGGAGGTTTGAAATGGAAAGCAGAAAATTACCCTAACACAGTTATCGGTCAAATGAACAGCATCGGTCGAGGGCGATGGAGATTCCGATGAGGAAACCTGAGCTTCGTGCAGGGCGGACGAGGTGCTGAGAAGCCTGGAATTAGGGTGAATCTGAGCAGACAGGTAAGGCGCAAGGCGGTGGATTAGCCATCTGGGAGATGTAGATTCCGATGAAGAAAGCTGAGCTTCTTGGAGGGCAGACAAGGAGCTGAGAAGCCTGGAATTAGGGCTAATCTGAGCAGACAGGTAGGGCGCAAGGCGGTGGATTAGTGATCTGGATGATGTTGTCATGCCTGCATCAGCATAAGCTATTTTACCGATCAGAAGAATGAAAAAAAAAATGGCAATAGGTAATTTTTGTACGCACTAAATTTGAAATTCAAAATGGATCAATTTAGGAGTTGTGTGGATGAATTCCTTTTAAAATATCCCCTCTCTTTCTTTTTTTAAGGAAGGAGATAATCCAATAAGTAAACCACAACATGCAAGATTTAAGACTCCTATTTGCGTATTATTTATGTGTGATCTTATCAACATAAATCACAGCATGCAAGTTTAACATGGTGAGATCTAAGGAAGATTGTTAAGGAACATTTATAAACATTTGCCTGATGTGTTGGCTGTCAAAAATTAAAGAGATTTGGAGTTCGGGAAAGAGGTGAAGTAGATGATTAGAATTAACAATCTAGCTGCCTTAAAGGCTTAAAGAGATCTCGATATGATCAGTGCATGCTAAAAGAAAGGATATGATAACAATATGAGAATTCAAGGATCTCCCCAAGATTTTCCATGTCTGAACATTTGATACCCCAAAGCTTAGCAAACAGGGAAGAACAAACGTCTCCACAACCTTATGACATTTTCATTTCACCTGAAGCTATATTTACCCATAAAAATAATGTGGTCAATCAGTAATAGAGATACTCTTTAGTCGACCTTCCAGATTATAGGAACACAAATTATATTCAAGATGCAACTCTACTGAGACCATCACAATGTTAATTGTTCATGGGTAGCATGTGTCAGTGCCACAATGATTCTCATTTTCGGGATGATAAGGGAAGCTTGCAGCCAATGTTATCAATGGCGGATGGCAAGTTACAGTGGTTTGCCGAAAATCCACCACAAAGACTATGGCGGGCGTAACAAATTAAATGATAAAAAACATTGTTTAATTCGAATTAAGAAACCAAAATTGCACAAAAATAATATCTCAAGGAAAATTCATTAAAAATAACAAATAAATAGATAATTATGTTTAATCCTCCTCCTCAACCCTAGCATAATCATCCTCTTTGTTATCAGTAGCTGATGAAAACAAACATCACCCATTAATATCTAATCCAAAAACACCTAGATTGATACTATGCCGTCTTATCACTGGAGATTAGATAACAAAATTGAAAAGCAAATCTATTATCTTCCTCCCCCCACCTCCCGTTTTTGATTTTTTCTCCGCTTTTCATTCAATTTTACATTCAACAAGAAAAAAATTCCATACATGGTTCCAGGAAAGTATCAATTTATGTGCAATAAAATCCTTAAGCTAAATACAACCAATTCATGCATAATCATTTTAACTTTCAGCACAATAAACATAAACAAAACAAAAAAAAAAGGGTGAAATCTGAAATGAAAACAAAAAACAGAAAAGAAAAAGGAAAATATAATGAATCGAAACCTTAGGCATGGCAGAGGGGCGGGTCTGCGGGTCGGAGCGGCACCGGGAGCGGTGTGGCGGAGCGGCGACTGAGGAGACGTGCTCTGGCGCGATTGAGGCGGTGAAGAGGGGACGTGATTTTTTATTTTTTTTTCCAAATGTTTGAATGAAGGAAAAAACGATTTGGGAGGATCTCCTGGTCCTGCAGGCTGTAGTGTATAGGAACACAGCAGATTGTGCAGTGCTTCAATACGGCATCGTTCCAACATCTTTTCATCTTCCTCTTTTTTTTTTTTTCTTTTTTTTTCTTTTGGAAATTACTAAATTACTCCTATAATATACTCCAATAAATATATATTACTTAATCCATATTAAAATGATTAGTTAAATTTAAAATTCAAGACTAACAACTACAAATTCCAATAATGATATAATTAACCATGATTAAAATGATTAACATAAAAACTGAAAAAATATATATATTTATAAAACATAAAGCCTATGAAAATAATTAAATAAAATGAAATATATATATATATATATATATAAATTATTGATAAAAATAACTAACTATATTTATGAAATAAAATCACCAATTAATAATAATGAACTAAACAATAAATTAGAAAATAGAAAATGTATAAACATAAAAAGGAAAATGAAAAATTGGTTGAAAAAGAGCCAAACGGCATCGTTTTATGGGACAGCACCCTACTGTGCATTGGTTGCCACAGCAGGGGATCCAAATCCATGTTTCTTCCGAGCTAAACTAAATCGGATCTACATATGGTTTGGCCCGTTTGGGGTAAATGATCCGACCCGTTTATCAACGACAAGTTATTTTTTACTATTGGATTTAAGGATAAAACATAAATCGAAAGATAAATTGAAGCAAAAAGTTTCAAAGAGGAAGAAGAAGAAGACGACGAACTTTTTATTTCTCCATTCAAAATCCGTACATGCAAGGTTACGTACTGTTCCTATTTAAAAAGAACAACTGCCAACAAAATTTAACCTAATACACGTGGCTACATTCTACTAATCCACATGTATGCTTATTAGGCTAAGAAATAAAGAACAAAATGTAAAAGGAAATAACAACTTTAATTAATCCAAGCTCTTCTTCTTCATGCCGAACTGAAGAAGCCGAACTGCCGAAACCGAACTGCCGAACACTTTTCTAATCCGAGCTCTTCTTCTTCATGCCGAACTGCCGAACTCTTCTTCTTTGATTTATCATCTTCACATTTACTAATTTTGTTTTACAAATGTAATTTTTTGATTTTATTAAATTATATTCTCCAGACACCATATGATGTTAAGATAAGATAAATTTTAAGTTCACTTAAAATTTATTAGCTTAATTTACTATTTACCTCATCTACTCACACCTTTATTTTTATTGTACTCCAATATAGTTTAAATTGCAAAATTATAAATTATCATAACTTCCTCGATTATTTTTCAACTTTTATAAATTTTATGTCTAAACTTTGATACGATCTTTTATCAATATGTTTGTATGAATTTTTCATGTTCTACTTTTTTAAAAAAAAATCTGAATTAAAATCTTAAATACTTCACTTTTCTAAAAAGTAAATTTTTTAATTTAGCGTGTACCCAAAAGTTTTGGGAAAAGGGCAAAACTCGAGTTGGTGAAATATAGAAATTTTAATGAAATCGTAGCATTATAATGATATAAGTCGTCGGAAAACAAAGAAAACCAGTCTTTAAAACCAACAGATGCATCTGTAGGTACATTTTTCACGTTCAATAGTGCAAGTTCGAAAAACTCAGACGGCGAAGAGATTGCAATTTTCCACTCAAATATTGGTACCCCATTTATGTATTCCATTTTCAAATATAGAACATGTCAGTTTTTCTAATACCAGAAAGTTGAACGAGTAAAACTCCACATTATAATTTTATGCCTTGCAAAATCCACTCGACATCCGATACCAGAAAGATCGATCCGTACCATGTCAAAAGTCAGAAAGTATGTTATAAATCTGAAAATTGATATAAACTGCACCGCATGTATAAGAGTAATTTTCTCAAAAGAAATGACAGACAAAAGGCTACTGCAACACAGATGGTGGTAGAATATAGAGATTACAAAAGGTCTCGAGTTCAAGTGACACAACCTTTAAATTTCAGTTAAATATATATATATATATATATATATATATAGAGAGAGAGAGAGAGAGAGAGAGAGAGAGAGAGAGAATGCAAAGAGCCAAAAAAGACATGATGAGTGACTAATCTACTCCCAGTGTACAAGATATAGAGCGAAACCTGCGTGATATCAAGTCTGAGCAAGGCTTTAAAGAATAAGGTCTTACACCGTCTGACAATATATGACACAAGATACGTTTGTTTTCCCATAAATTTCAGATACAGACTCAGACATAGACGCAACAAACCACTAAACGAAGACACCCAAACATTTGTACCAACCAAATCTACAATCGAAACCTGTCTCCTTTTTTCACCAAATATGCAATATCAACCTGAAGACTCCGTCTCCGATAAACAACCCAAACACATAAATTCAATTTCGAGTTAAGACACAAAACTCTAGATATATCACCTCTGGTAGCCTGCAGGGGGATATCCAGCAGGGGGATATCCAGCAGGAGGATAACCGGCAGGAGGATAAGTACCAGGTTGAGGTGGATAACCAGCGGCAGCCTGCGGAGGAGGATAACTGGGCTGCCCGTAAGCAGGGGGAGGATATCCCACAGCAGAGGGATATGGCTGATCGAGGCGTGACATTTGCTGGACTGGTGGTATTGCCATCGCTTGTGGCCCGAATTTCCCATCACGCTTGTCCATTTCAATCTTGTGTTGTGTCTGATTTTCACACAGATAAGCAACAGTTTCATAGTAGATATTAAGAATCGAAATTACTAAAATTTTACATATCTATTGGCATTCGCTTACCTGCATGCAAGCACAAACCCTGCAGAAAGAAAATTATAGTTTGACTTAGTAAGGGATAAGAACTGGAGATAACATTCAGAATGAAATCGTTCTAGATAGGAAGAAATTTTCTTACGTGCAATACACCATATCAGAAAAGCAAGACAGAATTTGAGAAGCCTCTGAGATTTCATCACTTCCAACAATCATAGCAACAATAGAGAAAATGCAAGCAATTTGTTGGAGGCAGAACATGAAACCCTAGATATAGAAGTAGCAGTTAATCCAGTTGCATACTACTGAAGACTTCATATTCAGTGAGGTTTTACGGAAAGAGATAAAAAAAAATGATTGGTTTAGAGCAGCTGCGCATTCATGTGTGTGTGTGTGAGTGTGTGTGTGTGGAGAGAGAGAGAGAGAGAGTACAATAATGCAATTATCACACTGCGTCGTCTGTATGTTGAATTCATCTTGCAACAAAAACCGAGTTGACGCAACTGAGTTTCCAAAGCACAAGAAAACCTGAAAATGCATTGCAACATTGTCAAGATCTGTAATGATCAGTTGAATCAAAGTAGAATGCAAGAATTGGGAGATGTTCTCTATGCACATATTACTCACTAAAAAGAGGGGAATCAGAGACTCAGCAAGCCATTCAATTACAAGTTTATGGGTTGCAAAATATAGATTTCAAATCAAAGCCAGAATAAGGAATCTTTTTTTAATTTCTTAATGTAGAACCTATATAAAATGAACTATGAAAAGTTAATAGTTTTAGAGTTTCAGTAGCAAACCATTTTGATGATTATACATAGACCTACATTGTAAGTTACCAAAAAATACTTGAGCATAAATGGAGATAAAAAGAACATAGAGATGGCTATACATAGCTGGGGAAATTTTCTGTAATTTTGTAAAATTACTTTAGTAATATCACAAATCTTAAAGCTCTATATGCAATCGATTCTTCTAACATAATACTTGCATCATCCTCGCTACATGTATGCAGGGAGAAAATCAACGCCAGCATAGGCAGACCAACAAAGAACTACAGCCATAACAAATTTTAATTGTATGGACAAAGCGCTTTCCCTTCCCCTTCCCCTGAGAATTGAAATTGTATTTCTTCAATGATATCATAGGATACCTTTCAAGCACACTGACAGGCAGTGACACAAGGTCTTCATTGCTCAAATAAGTAAAAAAAATAAGAATGATGCTTAATGCGACAGGGAAAAATTATTGTTGTCTTTGTCCCACAAAAAAAAGCTTTATAAGAATATTAAAAATCTTGGGATATTAATAAGATAAAGGACCTCTGGACCTTGACAAAATTAGCCTCCATATTACCTCAGTTGCAAGGCAAAATTCAGGGCAACGGCTTTCACCACATCGACCACTACAAGGCATATATCCAGCACAGCACACATACCTATCACAAGAAACAGAAAAGATATTGTAATGGTAAGAAGCTGTTAGAATTCCAATCTAGAAGATGAGAGAGGATTTTAATTACCTGGACATGTCATTGTAGAGTGCTCTTTTGCGGAGCATATATGATACACAGGGTCCACTGTAATTTGGAAAGCTCAAAGAATCATTAAAAATATTGAAACACTTATTATCATGCATAAATAGCATGCAAAAGTGGCAGAGAAAAACACCTATGTTTCATGATTGGTGGTGCACTACATGCTTATTCTTGAATCTTACTACCACCTACCTTTTAATACCTAGAGAGAAAGTGTGGGTTTGCAACAAAAATATACGTCAAATGCACAAAAATATTAGCAGGCTGCAGGAAAAACCTAAACTCCTAATCCTAGACTGACCCTGCAAATGCTCTTAAATTTGACTTGCTGATATCCAAGGGGAGTCCGGCAATGATTAAAGAACAAGCCAAAAGTCTATAATAGATGAGTATTCCACTAATTATGTTGAAGAAATTAACACAATAATCTTCATTATCCAACCTTAATAGCTTGTGAATGTGTGGCCAACGATGATATAAGAAAAGTGCCATAGTTTTCACAAGAAGTGTCTAAAAAGAATTTTTATTGATAAAATTATAGTTGGCTCCTAAAAATTCTTTAAAGGTAGGTTTTTTGCACCCACAGACATTGTAAATACATACATGGAATTTTATGATAATAATTCCCGTAGTTCAATCAAAAAATTATCCCCTCATAAAAATCGATTTTCTTCCATCTTCCCCTTTCTCCAAATCAATGTAGCTTCACCGGTCTACTTGCCAACAAAACTGAAGATTGTAATCTTTTAATGTCCCATCATATAGCACATAACCGCCAAGCTCATTAATGTTCCATTCTATAACATAATATGTAGCCTTGATACTGAGTTTTCCCGTAAGCAAATTTGATTTGAGACTGAGTTTATTGTATCAATTCTCATACTTACTTTGCATGCTTGCTTAATCAGGTTTTGTAATACCAAATTGCAGAGATGAATATAGGATGGTTTAGACAGTTTCTTAGATAATGCTCCCTCAGTTAAAGATTACAAATAGGACACAAAATGTAAAATGAAAACAAAAGGTTGAAGGGTATAAATCAACCAAATCAAAGAGACAAGATAAATCAAGCAATATATTATTAGAATGTACCCTCAGCCACAAGTATTTATGTACCCTGAATAAGCTTCTAAGTCCATGATAAGGGAAGTACTTACAGCTTAGCCATGAACCATCAGCAGATAACTTAAAATTTGATGCCATCATATTCATATACATGATAATCACATCCTCAAAGAAAATCAATAACAAATACTTCGGTGATCGGAATCATCATTGAATCCATGGTAAAGAAAATAAAAACGCAGGTAGGGCCAGTTAATCATCAATGATGCACAATTATATGAAGTAATAACTAAACTAATCCAAGTCAACCCTAAGTCACCACAAAGTCTCAAACCAAATTAACTGAACCGAGCTTAACAAAATTGGCATCTCACACCTGAACTACAAGCAGATTATTCAACCAAAACACAGATCTAGAAAACAATGCACACTGCGGGGAAAACCTAAAATCAGATCACAATTCCTGAGAAGCAATCCGAAAAATATACAAATAGATATGTAAAGATCATAAATGATGAATCAATACACTTACCACCAGAACGACAAGCAACAATCTGCCAAAAAAAATATAAAATCAAATCAAATCAGCTACCAAATCAAAAACGCAGCAAAACAACCACACACAAACACATTGTGCCTAATGAAGAAATCGAGCTAGGCGTTGAGATATATAAATTCGTAGAAAATAATACTTACAGGGAGGATTATGTTGGATGGTGCGCATAAGATCGGTGTGCCAGACGTTGCGATAATTCTGGCGCTGCTGCATCTTCTCCATGTTCGCCTGCGACCCCATTTCTGCAGCTACCTATGAAAAAATCTCTCTGAATTGAGCTTTGATTTCGATATATTGTTTTATATTGGGGGGGGGGGGGGGCTAAGAAACGCAGACGAAGAAGACGAAGCGGTTTGGGAAAGACTCGAGAATTGACAAGGTATAGCGCAGGAGGGTTTCTACGAAGTAGATTCCATGACTTTTTTCTTAATTTTCGCTCCTTCTAAGTTTTTGACTTTTATTTATACTCCTTAATTTGTTAAGTTGTATCTAGAATATACTCGAACCAATAAAACGACTCAAATCCGTTACGACGGAGTAAATACTACCTCCATCCCATATACAACCTACATCACATTATATACTACATTCATCTCATTTATTTAGTCATATTTACTTTATACACGTATTTTCACCGAAACCTAATATGGGTTTTAAAATATTCCGTAAAAAAAATGATACTACAAAATTATATTTTAAAACTCGTACTAGGTATCGGTAGAAATACGTACCAAATAGTAAATAGGACTAAATAAATGGGATGAAGGTAGTAGTATTTATACTTCTTTGCTTTATGCACGTATTTCTATCGAAACCTAGTACAGGTTTTAAAATATAATTTTGTAGTATCGTTTTTTTTTACGGGATACTATGACTCATAGTATCCCGTAAAAAAAACGATACTACAAAATTATATTTTAAAACTCGTACTAGGTTCGGTGGAAATACGCGCATAAAACAAAGAGGTCTAAATATATGGGATGGAGAACCAAGAAATGAGAGGACCAAAATGGATACGTGGCTATAATCAATTGTAAGGAGAGAGAGTTAATTGTAGCCACAAATTTTTTACCATTTTAGGAAATAGACCCAATATAATGAGACGGACCAAAACGGAAATAAGATTCAATATAACGAGATGGAGGTAGTACTACCCTATATTTCATAAACTTTGCTCATTTTTTTAATTGTAATTTTTTGTTTATAATTAAAATACTCCTTCCGTCTTATTATAAACGTCATATTTTATCATTTTATATTATAATTAAGAAACAATATATTTATAATGAGATAAATGGAGTATTACTTATATATACGTAGTATATAGTAAATTTCTATGTGTATAGCTGAAACAACGTTGCTTGTCAAGATATACAGTAGATGTTTGATTCGCATATTATATATTGTGTGTAAGTAGGGCATTGTAAACATTATTTCGAATGTGTAAAATAGCATAGGATATAAACTATTGATATTTCTTACTGTAAATATAATTTTTATTTTTAATGAGAAATATTAATTTAAGGGGAGTTCATACTTCATATGCAATTTTGATTTTATTAGTTGTAACAATAAGGGTGTGTTGGTAAAGAGATGAACCAAGATGAGAGGGATCATCTTGGTTCATCTCACTGTTTGGTAACCAACAAACTAAACTGGAGGGCCCGAGATGAATGCAAGGCCGTTGATATTTCACTGTTCCGCCTTGTTTAGTCATCTCACGTTTTTGGTCGGATGAGATGAACTCATTAAAACAGTAACACAATACTTCTCTCTCTACCATTTTACCCTTATGTTTATACGATTTCAAATAATAATAATAATAATAATAATAATGTAATAATAATAATATAATAAAAATAATAAATAAATAAAAATAATAACAATAATAGTATAATAATAATAAAATCAATAATAATAAATAATAATAATATAATAATAATGAATAAAATAATAATAATAAATATAATATAATAAAATAATGTAAAAATATAATAATAATGTAATATAATAATAATAATAAATAATAAATAATATCAATAATAGTAATAATAATATAATAATAATAATCATAATAATAATAATAATAATAATAATAATAATGTAAAAATAATAATAATAATAATAGTAATAGTAATAGTAACAATAAATAATAGTAATAAATACTAATAATAATATAATTTAATAATAATAATAATAGTAATAATTATAATAATAACACGATAATAATAATATAATAATAATAATAATAATAATAAATAATATAAATAATAATCAAAAATAGTAATTTAATAATAACAAGAATAAAGAAAATAATAACTCAACAATATAATAATCATAATAATAATAATAATAATAATAATAATAATAATAATAATAATATAATAATAATAATAATAATAATAATAATAATAATAATAATAATAATAATAATAATAATAATAATAATACAGAGTAATAATAATAAATAATAAAGGGTACTATTTAATCTCAACGATAAACAGTGAAATCGGTAGGGGTATTTAATAAGGTAGTGTTTGGTGATTCATTCAAGTTGTGGAAGGATGACTCATCTAAAGATGAGTCATGTGAATAGTGTCACGATGAGGGGTTCATATTTCCATTGGTAGCCAAAAATTAAAAGTAGGATAAATTATATTTGTGTTTGGTACAATATGTTTAACTCTAGATGAAGGCTTAGATTTACCAAATTACCCTTATTAAATACCCCTACCGATTTCACTTTTTATCGTTGGGATTAAATAGTACACTTTATTATTTATTATTTATTACTCTGTATTATATTATTATTATTATTATTATTATTTATTATTATTATATTATTATTGTTGTTGTTGTTGAGTTATTATTTTTATTATTCTTGTTATTATTATAATAATTATTACTATTATTGTTTATTATTTATTATTTTTATTATTATTACTATTATTGTTATTATTTTTATTATTATTATTATTATATATTATTATATTATTATTATTTTATTACGTTTTATTATTATTGAGTATTATTATTTTATTATTATTATTGTTATTATTATAATCATTACTATTATTGTTATTATTATTATTATTATTATTGAGTTTATTATATTATTTTATTATAATTATTACTATATTATTATTTATTATTATTATTATTATTATTATTATTATTATATTACGTTATTATTATTATTATTATTATGTTTATTATAATTATTACTATTATTGTTATTATTTATTATTATTCTTATTATTATTATTTTATTACATTATTATTATTATTATTATTCTTGTTATTATTATAATTATTGCTATTACTGTTATTTTTATTATTATATTATTTTATTACATTATTATTATTATTATTATTAGTATTTATTAATATTATTATTATTATTATTATTTTAAATCGTATAAATACATAAGTGTAAAATGGTAAAAGAGAGAAAGTGTTGTGTTACTGTTCGAATGAGTTGAAGTCATCCGACCAAAACGTCGGATGAGTCGATGAGTTAACAAGCGAAAACAGTAAAATAGCAGCGGGTTTGGGCTTCATCTCGGGCCCTCCAGTTTTTATTCATTTCGGTACCAAACACTTAGATGAACCAAGATGATTCACCTCATCTTGGTTCATCCTATCCACCAAACACCCTAAGGGTAAAATAGTCAACTTAAATTTTAATCTAGAGTTTTGCAATTTGTACCAAACACAATATGATATCATCCGGGTCTGAATTTTTGCTACCAAATGGAGAGATGAATGATTCATCTTGACACTATTCATATGAGTCATCTTGAGATGAATCATCATTCCTCATCTTGAGATGATACCGTAACGATGCCTTAAAGCATTGGCACACTTGGTGAGCCTGTACTATGTAGCGTATAAAAGATTGACACTTTTTATTCATGTAAATTAACACTTTTCTGTATAAAGATTGACACTTTTAAAAATTGACACTTTTATTTGTTAAATAATTATATTAAAAATTGACACTTTTATTCATGTAGATTAACATTTTTCTGTATAAAGATGACACTTTGACCCGGACACACTATGTGGTCAGCCTCACCCAAGATTTTGCCTAAAGGATTATACGTAGTATTTACAATACTTAAATGTTATTGTCAGGAAAGATGTAAATGATTTACGCCTTACGATTCACGGTAATTGAGCTATAAGATAAATGGTTTGTCAAGAAAACATATTACTATTAAATTTAAATAATTATTTTGCAGAAAGCATACAATTAGTCTGAGTGAATACTGTATCTCCAAATTTTTTTACCATCTTCTGGATAATTGATATAGTAAAATATTATCATACGTTTACATCATAGATAGTTCTAGAGAAATCATAAAGTAAGAGGCCTATATTTTCTCTTTAATGAATGTGGCTGCCAATGAACATGATTAATGAAGTTATAATGTTGCTTATGACTATTATCTGAAATGGTCAAATAGGCCCAAATTGTGAGTACTTATTTTACGCCGGCTACTCTTTTAACATGTCCATCTAATGTTTGAAGACATAGTATTAAATATGTAATATTTGCATATTTTGTCATTTTTATCCAGAAAATTTATGTCTTATTTTATTTTATTTTTTTTTACATATATTTCATATAAATTCACTTAATAATTAATTTCACAACACTCTTATTTACATATTTTGTCATTGTGACCTCACTTATTTCCTCTTTAAATGTGACCCTTGTTTCGTTCACATTATAACCAACTAAATTAAACTACGCTTTTATGTGGGACTCATATTTTCCTCACACTACAACCAACCAATAATTTAAAACTCGTGTGTAAGCACAAATTTGTATTTGGTTTAATAAATACAATGTTGTCTACAAAATTAATATTTATGGATTGAAATATATATTTACAATCTCTATATAATCCTCTTTTCTCTTTAAATATTTCTTGAACGGTCCTTTAAGATTTATCGGAGAAATATTTCAATTTTGATCTCTTTGAATTTTACAATGTTGACACGAGACACTTTCGTCTTATTTCCAGATCGAATGTTGAGCTTGGCTTGGCTTGCCTTGGGATTTATGACCAAACATTGAGTTTGATTTGACTTAGACTTGAGCTTTATAACGTTTATATAGAGAACTTTCGTCTTATTTCTGAATCGAGCGTTGGGCTTGAGCTTTATAATGTATGTCGGAAATTTTTCGTCTTATTTCTGAATCAAATGATGGCTTTGGTTGCTGTCCACAAAGAACACCGGTGCTATCCGCGAAGAATGCCTTGAATATTAGAGAGAATTCGTAAAGAACTCCGACTTTAATTCTTAAGCTGAATACCGAGCTTATTAGACCTTTGATATAGAGGAGTTCAGAGTGGCAGCCTTTCAAATGCATCTGAAGAAATCTCATAGGCTTGACGGTTTTAATCCTGCTTTTTATCAGAAGTTTTGGAGTATTTTGAAGAATTGTGTATTCAAAGCTTGTATATCTTGGCTTAATGATTGTAAGTTTCCTCAGAATTAGAACAAAACAAATATTGTTCTAATTCCAAAGGTTGAAAGTCCCACTTCGATGAAAAATTTCAGACCTATTGCTCTTGCAATGTTATTTATATAATTATCTCTAAGGTTTTATGCAATAGATTGAAATCTATTCTTCCCCATTTGATTGATAAGTCTCGGTCTGCTTTTGTAGAAGGTCGCCATGTTCAAGACAACATCCTAATTGCCTTTGAGGCAATCCATTTGATGAAAGAAAATCCAAAGGTAAACAGGGTGATTTGGCTTTGAAAATTGACATTAGCAAAGCTTATGACCGTGTGAGTTGGATTTCTCTTGAAGTTGTGCTAACTTGTTTGGGCTTTTGCAATCAATGGATACAATGGATCATAACGCGTGTTACTACAGTTGATTATAATATTTTGTGAATCCGGAGCTCATTGATCATATCTCACCAAAGCATAGTTTATGACAGGGGGACTCTATCTCTCCATATCTTTGCATTTTCGCTGAAGGATTGTCGGCTCTTTTAAATTTTAAAAGTTCAAGGGGCCGTATTCATGGTATTTGTATGGGAAGAAGTGGTCTTTCTATCTTGCATTTAATGTTTACCAACGATTGCTTATTCTTTTGCAGGGCTTCAATTGAGGAGTGCACGAAGCTGAAAGATATTCTTAACATTTATGAGCATCCGTCTGAAGACTCTAGACATGCCATAAACTATCAGAAATTAGCTAGGAATCTTTTTCAGTCAAAATGTCAGTAGAGATCTAAGAGAAAATCTATCTTCTTGACTTGAAGTCTTTCAAACTTTTAATACAGGAAGGTACCTGGGATTACCTTCTTTGATCGGAAGGAACAATAAGTCTATCTTTAGTTATCCCCAAGATCATTTGTGGAAGAAGATCCAAGTATATATGCAGAGGAAATAAGTTGTCAAAAGCTGGAAAAGAGGTTTTAATTAAGTCTGTGGCACAAGCTATCCCAGCCTATACAGTATGAGCATCTTTATCCTTCGAGTTCGACTAACGAACTAGCTCAAAAAAATGATGATATCTTTTTGGTGGGGCAATAAGAGGGATACAAGTCATGATATTCATTGGACTAGCTGTGTTAAACTTTGTGGTTGTAAGATTTTTGGAGGAATGAGATTCAGAAACCTTCAATTTATCAATCTCTCTATACTTGGAAAGATCGGTTGGCGACTACTCATTTGTCAAGTTCTCAACCACATGGGAAATTTTTGCATGCCGAATGCGGTCACAGTCCAAGTTATACTTGTAGGAAGATCTGGTCTTCTCAAGATTTGGTTAGGAGAGGTTTAAGGTGGAGGGTGTGAAATGGAAATAGAATAGGAGTTTGGGGTAAACCATGGTTATGGCCAGATGATAATTTTTTCATATCTTCCCCTTCTTTTTCCGAGTTGGCGGATATGCATGTTCATGATTTGTTTATTCTTGGCATGAGAATGTATATAGCTCATTTCTGGTACGAGATCATTTCATTTGGAGTAATATACAGCCAGATCCTCATCATGCCAATATCCATGCTCTAATCGATCGACAAGAATGACAACATGTCCAAGTGGGAAGCACATTTCCTAATTCCTTGAATTCAACTTCGACTACACATAGAGGTTGGCATGATTTGGAAGAAGGTTGGTTTAGTTGCGGTGTTGATGCATCTTTTTTTTTTAGATCAAGAAATCACTAGTATAGACATTGTTTTACATGATGCACGGGAAAACTTCATTGATGCTCGATCTTTATGCATCAGTAGATGTCTTGGTGTGAATGAAGGATAATATATAAGTTTATTTGAAGCCTTAACTAAGAGGTATGCATAAATTAAAAACACATATATATATATATATATATATATAGATATATATTTGTGACGGTCGCAAATTGGCATTTGCGGAAGTGATTAGGGTCTTTTGTAAATATAAAAAACAATCCAGGGGGTTTAGGTGAAAATATGGTTGTCTTTATATAGTATAGAAGTGAGAGTGGCCATTGAACTCGTTCTGTCGTCAGTCCAACCTCTTCCCTCTTTCAAAAACCAAAAGGGCGGCTTACTTTCTATATTCAATTAACTTAACTGCACTTCCACCTCCACCCTCCCAATTCCCAAAGAGACAACTAGTGCGTGCTGTGTGTGTGAAAGAGAAAGGGAAATGCGATTCTTGTCCTCTTCCTCCACCTACGCCCAAGACCCCCGATTATAGTATTGAAAAAACCAGCCACCCCTTCCGTCCTCACTCCTTGTTTTACCTGTCTCTCCTTCACCAAATTTCATAGTTACAATCTCCATTAATTTTCGATTATTCCAAAAAATAATTCATTCCTTTCCTCCCCATGTCTTCCGAGCTCCACATGTTCGATAATTCCTTCTACTCCGACCCATTCTCCCAATTCCCCTTCGAAATCTTCCATGAAATCGA
>CM038118.1:12833644-12903307 GCA_001642375.2 Mentha longifolia
TTGAGGTCACAAACTGTTGAAAGTCAAAAATTACAGGCCAACCTTTAAGGGGGAACTGGAGATACCGTATCAATCTCCATTTAATTCCTAACAGAATTTATTATTTTATTTCCACTCCTCATCCTTTCAAAATCTTTTTCAAATCTTTTTACTGTACATATTTGAAAAGTTTTTCACAAAAATCAAGGGATTTCTGTCAATCTAGAAGGAAAAAGAAGAGAGAAGAAGCGCGTGAAACTCACTTTCTGAAGCGCGTGAAACTCACTCTCCGCTGAGATATATTAATAAAGTCTTAACCGTTAGAGAAAATTCTATAAATAGAGAGAATCATTTGAAATCTTTACGCATTTCTTGAATTCCTTAAAATCAAGTTTCAAAACTTCTCTCGCTACTCTTCAAAATTTCTTGAAGTCCTTACCTTCTCCGCAAAATGTCTATAGATTCACTAAGTGCTCAAGTGAAGAAAGCAACCCCTCTCATTTTCTTTGAGAAAGTTGTTGTGCTAGACACGTATGGATACAGAGGCTTGAATCCGATGATTGAAGCTATCACCCAATGTGATGGTTTCTTCAATATCATCACTCAACATCATCGAGTGACACTACCAATGAACGTTGCCTATCTACTATGTTCTCTGGAATCGGTGGCCGGAGATCCCGCAACGGCGACGTTTCTAGTCAACGATGAAGAAGAACGGCGTCATCTTCTTCCACTCGTCCTTCAAACCTACAGACTGACGGATGCAGGGGCCATCACGACAATTGACGACGTGCCCATGGATGTTGTCAATGACGTGTATCAGCAAGCTCTGTTCGAGCCCAAGAAGGTTTACGATCAGAGAACCTTCAACCGCCATGACTTAAAGTCTGAGTACAAACTCCTCTTCGAGTTCATCCACAACGTGTTCTTCTCTTATTTAGGATCGAATGAAGTTGTCACTCTATTGAAATTTAAGCTGCTGACTGCTGTAATGAAGCAGTTACATGTTAACTGGGCCATGGTGCTAGTCAACCTGTTCATCAAAGAGGCAGCGGAGCAACCTGCCAGGATAAAGGCCAACATGCAGCTTCGTCATGGCACCAAGCTCTCCATCATCCTGCAGAGAACACTTACAAATCGATTGTGGCCTGTATGCACCGGATTTCCTGAGGACAAGCTGGTTCCTCACACCTGCAACCAGTTGATCATTGGCATTTTGCCACACAAGATCAACAAAGCAAGCGGTGTAGCCAAGCGTTTGCTCACAAAAATGCGCAATTCAAAGGAAGAAGAAGATGAAAGTGAAGAGGAAAGTGAAGATGAAGAAGAAAGCTGTGAAGATGCTGAGACAGTCCGTAAAGGAAAACGGAAGATGACGGATCAACAGTCCGCGCCCTCACAAAAGCGCACCACTCAATCGACAGCAGCGACCTTCGTGGAGGCAAATCTCATACCTGCGAGTGCAATGCAGCCTGCCCCTCCACAGGTCGATGTGAAACCTGCTGGCGACCAGTCCACTTCAGCCTCCCCACTCAAAGCTCAGGACAAGGCCCAAGGCTCCGCAGCTCCTAACTCAGCAGCTTTTCCATCCTCTTTCAACAACTCAGTAGCAGTTGACAAGATGTTATCCTTCTTCAACACAGAATTCCTCAAAATGTCTCGAAGGCTTAACATGTTGGAACTGGAAAGCAAGCTGTATATTGATGAAAAGGTTGCAGCTTTGCAAGCTGAGAATGCCAAGCTGTGGGAGTTCATCAAAACTTACATTGGTGAAAAGGATGTACATGGGCAGCTCGCGAAGGATAAAGAACAGTCCAGCTAGGTGGAAGCTGTGAGGTTCAAAAATTGTGGAAACTGCGAAATCCGAAACTGTGGACAAGTCAGTTCACATAGGGAAGTGTCATGGACGACCTGTATCAGTCTCCATGTTTTTAACTTATGTTTTAATATGCAATGATGTGTTTTTAAAATATTTCTATCGTTCTAATATAATTGAAATAATTTCTGCTTCACTTGGTCAATTCATGCCTTATCAATCATTTTTATTTATTGAAGCATGTATCTTGTTATTTATTGAAATCATTGTTAAGGATATTCTGATACATTACTTAACATTCGAACTTTACTTTCCTTGAATGTCTAAAAGCGCATGCACAGTGTCAAATCAGCATTAAATGCGAGGCAACGGTTGAGTGTAGGGGTTGTGCGAGTAGGCTTCACAAACCTCCCCACGCGCCCACTACTTCACGGATTTCTAGAGTTTTAATCATATCCGTTGAACGGTTGAATTACCTCAATCTCAACCGCTCATCATATCCTCTATATATACTCATAACTGTGCATCATCTTCCTCACTCAAACTCTAAATTCTTCCGCCATTTTTCTTCTGCAACTTCTTTCTTTCGAAAAATTCGAAGCTCTAAGTTCACTAATATTTCTTTCACAATGGCAGGAGAATCCACCTCCTACAATCTTCCCATCACAACGGAACAAAAGATACAATACATGGAGCAGTACATTCTCACGGAGCCCTCTGTAAATCTTTCTACCTATGGTTACGCCGGTCTCGACGAGATGTATGCCTACATCAAAGCTGCGGAAGAGTTTTACAAGATTATTACTCACGAGCCCCAATTCTGGCTTCCGCAACAAGTAGCGATGTTTATACTCTCCTACTTTTGCACAGAAGATGTCGACTCCGTCGCCTTCCATCTTCCGTTACCCAACCAGCCCGACGAGCCTATTCCCATTATGCCGCTCATCTCTCAAACATACAGAATTGCAAATTCGGGATCTGTCGACATCCTGTATCACAATACCTCAGGTCTCATATTGGAGGTTCCGGATGCAGATCTGGAAGCTGTGTACCAGAAAGCTCTCATGCAACCTGCAGTAAAATACGATGGCAAGAGGTTCTCGCGACCTCTGCTGAGACCTGCATATAGAGCTCTCTTTGACTTTGTACACAAGGTCTTTCTTGGTTACTCGGGTAACCATGACGCTGTCACTCCAGCGAAATTCAGAGTGATGACTACAATCGTGCAGGGTCTGGATGTAAACTGGGCCAGATTTCTTCTCGAGCTGGTTAATGAAGAGATCAAGCAGCTCTCGATCACTTTCGATGGTGACGAGATGACGGAGTTCCGAGTTGCCCGAAACCTGCGACTGGGCACCAAAATTTGTTCCCTCATTCAAGGTCTCCACCCCGACCTTCATTGGAATGGACGGACGCCCTTCAACAAAGAGAAGGTTCCCAAGGACCAGAAGCAGCTCAAACTCATAATTGGCGTCGACAGCACAGTTTTCGCCAAGTATGACAACTCCGTCAAACCCTATCTGTATGAGATGGGAAGGTCCAACCCAGCCTGGGTACCTCCAGATCAGAGAGATAACAAGAAGAAGAGGCAGCCCGCCCCCAGCAAATAACTTGATCGACATGCCAAGTCTGTGAGGATTAAATCTCCGACTCCTATCTCACGCAGGTTACACATGGAGTTTGCTGAGATAGAAGTTCAGCCTCAACCTGTTCGCTCAATCTTTCCCTCACATAAAGACATCACCGAACAGATTACTGCACAGCTCTCCATTCACATTCCTCCTGTTCGCCAAACCTTCGAAGCACAGGTTCTGGATCAAGCTGGTCAGAGTCAATCTGTGTCCCAACCTGCGAACGACATAGATTTCAAGGAAGATAATCCCGACTCTGCAATCATTGTCCACCAGCAGTCCGGTGAAACCTCTCATCATCACAGCTCCCCTCCAGAGCTTGACATCAACATCATACTATCTTCCGACGATGATGAAGTACATGAAGAGCCTGTGAAAACTGCAGCTGCCATGCTGGTCAACTCCATCAAAATCAACGCTGAGAAGACTGTCATGGAGTCCTTTCCCGGCATTGACCTAACTCCGGAGACCAGGTAAATGGCATTCAGACTGCGTACGTTGCTCGATGGGAAGGACAAGTCTTACTGTGACTTGAAGTCAATCTTCCTTATTTCTCCCATCGAACCGCTGGAGATTGAAGAGCACACCCTGGGGAAGTATTTTGGCTATGCTTCCATTCCTGAAGCTAGCGACGGCTTCAAGAAGTTCGTCCTCTCTAGGATGAAGAGAGAGGCCAGGGCTCTTAATATTGATCTAAAACCTTTTTACACTCATGATCGCAGTTTGTATAATTTCAGGTTTCCGGAGGATGAAGATTTCAGTCCAATTCCCTCTCCCACCCGGAACAGCGAGGACACAGAGTCCGATCATGATCGTGTACCTGTATACTCTGTCGCAACCGCTAGCACTCCTCTCACTATGATGCAAGAGGAATTGAAGAAATTCATCACCGAGGAGGTTGCCAAGGTGAAGGCAACAGAGGTAGAAGAGCACCTGAAGATTGCCAATCAGATTGAGGCAATGGACAAAGCTGCGTCTGCCCTGCTGGCAAATATAAAGGAGGAGATGCCAACAGTCATTAAGGAAACTGTGGCACGCCAGTTCGCAACCTTCATCTCAACCCAACTGAAAGATGAGACGGATAAGCTACTTCCGCACCTGCTGTCCGAAATGAAGGTCGCCTCCCAATCATCAATCGATGGCTTGAACTTTGAGTTTAAGCAACTCAATCAGCTTGTACACGACTTCACTACGAAACTCACTCAAACCACTTCAAGCTCATTGAAGAAAGAGGAGGAAATGCAAGGGAACATCAACTCCCTCCTGCAGTTCAAGGAGAAGATTTGCACCGACCTGTCCTTACTTTCCGACGAGCAAGCCTCCCTCAACACCCTTGTTCAGAACCTCATCGATGATAATGCCAAAAAGGGAGAAGGGAAAGGCAAACGCACTACTGCAAAAGGGAAAGGCAAGGAGAAACAGGGTACTCAAAGCCGAGGCACAGGTCGCACTTCTCAACCTGTGATGTTATCCGAAGCTGCTCAGTCCGCGACAACTGCCCCTCAACCTGCTGCCGCCAAGCTGTCTGAACAGGAAAAAGCACAGTGCGAAGCCACTCTCATCCGGCTTATGGCAAAAGCTGGATACACTGTTGAAGACTGTGTAGACGAAGGCAAGCAGAAGATGTTCTTGGCTGAACTGAAGAAACAAAGGGCGAAAGACAAAGCTCGCGTGGCAAGCTTTAAAGGTCTTGAAAGCTGCAAGGACCAAGCTGACAAAAGAGAGCCAACAGATTGGCTGCCAGTGGAAGATCAGCCGCTATGGGACGAGTTCCTCAACCAGTTTATTTTACATCACTACTGGTTACAGGTTGATGCTCGCTACACTAGTGATACCAAGACCGCCTTCCACAACTGGCTGCAAGCTTTCCCAGACCGCGAATTCATCAAGAGGGTCAGGGAGAGAGCTGCAAAAGAGAAGGTCACGCTCAATCCGCCAAAGATAGAGACCTTCCAACCTCCCACTGTCTGCGGCACTGACACTCCAGACATCAACCGAATCAATACTTTCATTAGGAGTGTCGCAGCTCAGTATGGCTGCAAAACCACAAGCTGCGATGAGTACAGGTCGATTCGCGACAGCATCTACGCAACCATGGGAACTGTAGGCTTGGATAAGATAGCTAAAGAAAGGTTCAAGACTGTGAGGAATTAACCTGATCGATTTCATTTATTTTATGTATCAACCTTGTAATATGTGAATATCAATTCAGTTGATACTATAAATGAAAATGATCACTTTTTGTTCCTGACGACAATATCTCTTTGTCCAGGCCTGTGCATGATATGCTTTAAATTTTCTAACACTTATTCTCATGCAGTTGGCTGGACATCAAACCTTTCAAAACTTATAAGCTAAAATGTAAAGTGTGGGTTTTGGCATTATCAAAAAGGGGGAAATTGTTGGGAACCCTTCGAAACTTAGTTTTGATAATGTTATTAGAAGCCACACTTAGATATAAGTTTTCAATTGGAACAGACTGATCTCCGTGTTCAGGATCAGTCAAGCCTAACCGGACAGGTTGCTATGTAAGGGTCAAGGTTGGTAGTGCAACCTTGTACCTAGTCTACTCAAACCTGTCATACTGTTCCATTATGTAACCTGTCTATGTAACCTGCCCTTACAATACTCGAAGATTTCACGCGAATGTTATAGAAGATCGAAGACTGTTCGAGGTATAGGAAGCTCAACCTGTGAAGGCCAACCTGAGCTATGGTTATGAACCTGCTCTCACTCAACGACAAGAATTGTGTCAGTGTACAGAATCTGCAAATCCTGACACACTTCCAACGGCTCTATTTCAAATGCTTTTCTATAAATACCTCAACTCATTCCAGATTTAAGTACGGGAAAATCAACACTCAAGCTAAAACGCTGCAGAAATCTCAAGCTGAAAGTTATTCAAATCAACACTCGAAATTACTAGAGTTTTCCCAAGTGTTGATCATTGTAGATTTCTGATCTATCTGGAATTAGTCTTACTAGAACACATCACACACACTCTCACTACCATCAAAGTTGAAATACTAGTGTAGTTGATTGAGTTGTATTCCTTACGTCGATAGCTATTTACAGCTTTCAAGTTTGGATAGTAGCACTAGTCATTTAGTGTTAGTAAGTCTGTATGCAAGATTGTATGTACGTTAGAAGAGACACGACTCTAGAAACGTGCTAGATTCAGTCTAGAAGAAAGACTTGAATTTGGACTGGACCTCCACCAGTGTTAAAAGGAGCGAAAAATCTCAAGTTAAGGGATTACAGATTCGACGGGATCTGGCGTGGATGTAGGAGTTGTTTACTCCGAACCACGATAAAAACTCCTCATGTTTCTCTGTTTATTTTATCTCTTTTCACACAGTTTGCATGCTCACAACCTGCACTATTGTAACCTGTCTTGCATGTACACTGTCTCTGAAAACTGTCTTTGAAAACTGTTAGCCAACCTTTCCACCAAACTTCCGCACGCAGGTTAGTTTTGCAAGCTCAGCAGTTTACTAATTGAGCTGAAAAAACTAAGCTGCTCTGATAAACTTGAGTGACGACTCAGTTAGATCAAATTGTTTTGAAAAATCAAAACTGTTGGCTAATTGGTGTATTCCCTCCCTCCCCCATACACCAATAACTATTTATCGAGACCTACAGGGATCCTCTATTGCCAAAGTATGTGACATCTTCTATTGTCCATGGCAAATCCTACGGGTTTAGAAATTTCAAATGTTATGGTATATATTTTCCTTATATAAATCTTAAATCCTAAATCATTAATTTTGCCATGGGTCGTTAATCTATTAAGGGTAATAGAAGATGTCACATGCTTTGGCAATAGAAGATCCGAACCGTTCCCTTTAGGGTTTTTTTTTTTGACAGATTTTAGTTTTTTTTGTAGGATTTATTTTTATAAGGTATACTAATTAATTTTTTCCTTAAATATAATATTGTCACCTCAACCGTTAACACATTAAACATATTCACGGTAAGTAGGGGAGCATTACTCTTCCTATCCTATTGAAAGAAATTTTGTCTTCGAAATTTACATACTTTCTAAGAACAAACTAAGTGTTATGAATGGTGAAGATTGGAAGAGTACTGGAACAAAGAGGAAGAAGGAAGACAAGGAGCTTGGGTCTTCGTCTGATTTGGAAATGAAGATCGAGAAGGGAAGTGAATTTTTGGGCTTAATGGATAAATGGGCTGCCGAGGAAGTGAAGTGGGCCCTCCAATTTACCTTTGGGCTATGGAGTTAATTTTGGAGTTTATGGCTTTAAGTTGAAATCGTATTTTTATTGTTTATTTCTTGAGCGTTTTCTAGTTTCTTTGGCATCAAGCCACTGTTGGATTTAAGGTGTAATTTCGGGAAGAAAAACATGAAATAAAATACATCAATTTCCTATCTCTATTTCTCTCTACCCTCTCTCTATTCCTCTTCTAATCCTTCTTAATTCTCTGCAGTTCTCCTTCTATCTTCTTTCTAAATCTGGAAATGAGTAGTGGGTTCACTACACTAAGCTATTTAGATATGGACAATTCAACCTGCACGCCAAATATTTTAAAATATTATAATCCATTGAATGTTTATTCATCCAAGTATTTCAATTTGAAAATGGGCCTTCTTTCAGCAATTAAAATGTACATTATAATCCTTTCACAAAAAAAAAAAACATTATAGTAATCAATAAAATTGCCATTCTCTATACTAAAAGATAAGTTCGTACGACGAATTTGATCTTATAAAAGAGATCACGATCGTGAAAATAAGTTATATATATGTGAAGCCATCTGCATTTGATTTCTAGCATTTCATTGTGGTGTTTCACCAAGACTTTAATTGAATTATACAGAATTAATCTTGAAATCCAAGAATATATAATCTTAAGCCCAAATTGCCAATGTTGGTATCAATTTCAGGAATTATGATAATTGAAAATAAAAATAAAATCTAACATATGCTGGAAATATTACACAATGTGAAAACCAAAAATAGAAACAAAAGAGAGAATCTGAAACCGCAAAATATAATAAAATCGTAATCCAGTAGTATTATATTTGGCGATTTGAAAAATGAGATATTTTTCGTAATCCATATATGTATATAGCAAGCTTGAATTCATATCTTTCCATTCCCTTCTGGAGTGAAATGCTTTAAATAAATGAAGATTGAGAGCTCTATGTAAATGATGGTAACAAAAATTCATTTCTATTTCTTTTTTCCCTAGAATCTCTTGTTTCCTGTAGTACTTTTGTGTAATTTTTTTTTCTTTTTCTTTCGATTGATTGGTTGCTGAGGGTTTGTGTGCGTGTGTGTGTGTGTTCTGTTTTCTTAGTTGAAAATGAAGGTAGACGAGGGATTTGACAAGAGATGGGAGTTGAGGAGCAGCAAGGTTGATGGAGACACTTCGAGCGACGAAGAAGGATTCAATTCAAGAGGGAACCTAGTCACAAGTTTGGCCTTGTTTGATCATGACGAAGCAGAAGCAGACGATGATCCGAGAAGCCACAGCCATGGTAATGAGGAAAAGCTTTCTACCCATAGTGCTGATAAGAAGGTAAAATCCAACAAGAAGAAGAAAGTGGCGAGGAAGAGGAAGAGGAAACACGATTTCAATGATAAGGCAATGCTCAAGGATCTGAAGATCTTCGCGGACTCTCTTGTTCAAGAACTTGCAGTTGCAAACCAGGACATGTTTGCAAACATGAGAGACGAAATGAGTAAGTTGGTTGCTTCTGCTTTGGTTAGAAAGAACGCGAGACCTTCACAGAAGAAGACGACGGGGAAGGTGGCATCTGATGTGCCTCACCATACTAGAAGAGCAAATGAGGTATCCAAAGGTGACAGAGTAAGACTACCAACGACGCTTAATATGAATCCGGCCCCGTCTCATTACATTGCATCACAACTTCAAAATCAGAGAAACTACAACAATTTGATCAATACTCACATTCCTTATATGGATAACCGCTCGAGCTCTGGGACAGAATTTTGCAAGCTGATGGCTGCAAGAAGTTTGTTTGGTCAACTTGAAGGCTTTTCTTTCAACTGCCACCCGTATCTCCCGTTTCCACTTCATCAAGGGATGGAGAGTGGTTCTAGTAGGCCGAGGAGCCTTTTGTTCATGAGTGAGAAGGGAGTAAGCATTGCGAAGTTCCCTAGCACGAGTCAAGCACCATCACAACAGATGATCCATAGCAGCATCGCTAGTAGCGTGCCTCGTGTTAGCGAGGGAGAATTTGTGCCGGAAAGGTCTCAAGGCCACAAAGATACACATTTGTTTCTGAGTGGCACAAGGTGAAATTGTAACAGTTAGTTTTGCTTGTTTCAATTAATCTATGTAAGAGCTAGATCCATGCAGTTATTTCCCATGCCCAGAACAAACCTTGAATCAAATAAACTCAATCATCCTCAATCAAATGGGATCTATATAAATCAACTAAAGATAATACAGTATTATTATTATCGAAAAGCAAAACACATGTAGTTATATGCAAAGAAAGAATGCAAAGACCAAATAAATTTAGCTATTGGTAAACATTCTTAATTACCAGGTAGTTCAAAAAAAATAAAATAATATGAATGAAGCAAAAACAAAATTAAAATATACGAAATCAAAATAGCTAAATCTTTAAAAGCCAAATATTCTTAAAAGATCATGAAGTCCCAGAGAAAGATTTTCCTTATAAGTAAATAAATAAATTATAGAATTCATAACCAGATTAAAAAAGAAAAAGAAAAAGAACTTACCACACTTGTAGGTCTAAGAGGCATCATGTTGTCATAATCAATCCAGCCCTGCACTCGACTCATAAGTCGCCAGCCTTCCTACTTCTACTTCCCCAACGGCGCTTTCGCGCTCTCCTCTTTCTCCCATCCTCCTTTGTCTTAGCTTTCTCTTTCAAGTCCCTTTCTCCGCGCCTTTTATACATCTTGAAAGTCATCTGCCTCTCTTCAGCCATCTTCCTCACTTTTTCTGTGATCTCTGCTGCGATTTCTCTATTATAGAGCTTCCTTAGACCTCGCATAAGCTTAGCAAAGGTATCCGGCTGAGGCATCAACCCAGCATCCATCATATCCAAACAGTAAGCGCAAGCATCCTTCACATGCCCGTTTGAAAAGAGTGCGTGAATCCAGATTGTCCAAGCACTCACATTAAGCTCACAACCCTTAGCTATTATACACGACCAGATACCTTTAGCCAGTTGAAGCTTATCGTCCCGTAACATAGAATTCAACAAGTCCTTCAGAATACCATACTGTGGAGCAGCTAGCAGACCTCTCCCTACCATTTCATTGAAACAATCACAAGCTTCGACCAAAAACCCTTGCTCAATAAGCCCGTTAATCATGATGATAAAGGTGTTGACCCCTGGACTAATGCCGTATGCTTCTAACTCATTCATCATTTGCCTACCATCTTCAATCTCCCCTAACTTGCACGCCAAACGAATGACAGTGTTATATATACTCAAGTCAGGTGCCACACCAATCTTCCGCATCTCCTTCATAAGTTCTAGACATTCCTCTAGTTCGTCCTTCTTCTCATGAGCTAACATGAAGTACAAATAAGTTGTTGAGTTTGGAGCATACCCTTTCTGTATCATAGATTTTAAAAGCTCGTAGCCTTTTTCAAGCTTACCCCACTTACAAAATCCACTTATTAAGGTGGTGTAAGTAACAACATCAGCCTCAACACCATGGCGCTCCATATCCATAAATACTCTCACAGCCTCTTCCGTTTTCTCTCGACCACAGAGTGCTTGAATCATGATGGTATACGAAGTTGCATTTGGCTCACACCCCCTTTTCTCCATCTCTTTCATGAGATGAAAAGCATCCAACATTTTATTAGCCACTGCATACCCATTAAGCAAATTGTTGTAAACAACGATATCAGGCTCAAAACCAGCCTCCCTCATTTTTACCAGCACCACTTTTGCCTCCATCAACTTTCCTTCTTTACACCAACCGTATAGTAGTGACGTAAAATGTTTTATTGTTGGCGTAAATCGAATCCTCATATCTTCAAACAGCAAAGCAGCTTCCTTTGTACTGCCATTTTTACACAAAGCATCCAACAGACACCCAAAAACATATTCGTCAGGCTCGCACCCATATTTTGGCATCTCATCCAACACTTCTATGGCCTTTTTCACCATTCTCGCCGATGCAAATCTCCTCATCAGAACAACAAAAACCTCAGGCGATAAGAGGTGAGGATTTTCTTTCCTCATCTCTTCTATAAGAGCCCAAACAGTCCCAAACTGCCTCATTTTGCTCAAGATCTTAACCATTGATTTATAGGCATCATAGCTATGCCTGTAACCAGGCTGTTTCGATGCCCAGACAAAGAATCTGTATCCTAAATTCCCAGCATCACCACAGCGGTTAAGCACTCTCTCTACCAGTCCAGAACTCACTGAAACACCAGACTCGTGCAGAGCAAGTTCCAACATCGGGACTCTAGAATGAAATTTTCTGAGAGTTCTATATACCTTCTCAACATCCGCAGAGAACTCATCATGATCTGGTATTTGGCTTTCTTGAGAAAACGTAGATTTTCTCTTAAGGTTAATAAAGTCTTGTCCTCTGTTTGGTTCATTAAATGCGTCAACATTTCCATCTCCAGAGATAGGATTATCTGATTCAGGAGTAAAGATGGGTTTTGATTGAAACTTTGAGGAAAGCAGACGTGAACAAGTGGAAACGAATAGGGGATTTGATGTTTTGCGAAATTCCAAATGAAAAAAGGATTCTTTTCTCATATTAAAATTGAGGCAGAGACCATATAATTTCTTTGAACCGACTCTCAGCATCCTATGGCAACAATTATGGTCTCTTTATAGTTACCAGTACCACTACATTCCCTCTTGTTCCTATACCCTACAGCCCAAAACAGGATATCTCATTAGCCTCCTCCTATAACAATCAATCACCTAACTGTTCAATATTATATAATATTGTATTGAACAGCAAGCCTTATACTGCACAATTACAAAGGGTTTCTAAGATTAAGCATGAACTCATGTACATTGAAAATGGAGATACGCCAATAGCATAAGATATAAAAGTATACTCAATTAGAATTAATCTAACTAGGCATGGAAGAAAAAGAAGAATAATGAGTGATTGTTATTTTCCTGCTAGTGCTACATAAACTAAAATCTTCTATTGAAACAAAATAGAAACAAGCAGTTAGAGTGAATTCTGTTTTGGCTTTCAAAAGGCATACTGCTTTCTTGCTACATAACCTAGCATCTCCTCTATTGACACAAACAAAACAAAATAGAAACAACACGATTCTGATTGATGCAAAACACATTAACAGTAAGTAATGCACTTTTTAACTCTTCAACCTCTGTTAAAACTCACTTGATTACAACTTATCATCAAAAACATAAAATTCGGACACAATCGTGATAGCTCACAGCTATTGAACCTCAATCTACAATTTACTCATAATTTACCATAGCGCAAATTGCAAAATGCAGTAGAATTAGGAAAATGAAGAAATACCTGATTACGAAGAAGCAGCAGAAGAGGAGCGGCGTTCTTTTTTTCTTTTTCTTTGTTTTTTTAATTTTTAATTTTTGATGTAAATGTGTAATGTGTTGCAGGCTTGTTTAATTGGGCTATTAATTTGATTTGATTCAGCCCAAAATTTAGGCCCAAAATTGTTTAGGGAATTTTAAACATAGCCCCCGTTTATATCACTATAGCCCCCTATTTATAATATTAAAGTAAAAATGCATATAAATACACGAATTTTATTTGACATTCTATTTAAAACTTTAACTTTCAATTTTTTATGTAAATTCATAAACTTTGATGTTTATTCAATTTTCCCACAATTTGGTTTTCCGGTGAAATCAAAACTGACGTGTCCGTCCACGTAAGATTTTAAATGACACAAATGCTCCACGTATTTTTAATAATATATTTCTATTATTCAAAAAGGTAATTAGACTCTCTACTGAGGATGAGCAAAATACACCGGCCGGCTGCACACGAAGGATGTTGCACACGGTTCGACTCACACCAGCGCTACACTCTCGAGCTCGCCATGGCCGCGCCTCGAGCTCCACCAAAATACTACGGCGCTGTTGTCTCGGGCTCGCCACGGCCGTGCCTCGAGCTCGCCATCGCTGCTGTTACAGAGAGTGGGCGCAAGGAAGTTGGGTTTTCGAGAGTGGAGAATCACAAAATCCAGATCTGAAAGGGAGCGCAAGGGATGGCTACAGCGGCGGTGCTGTTGGCGATGGCGACGGCGAACTCGCCGACTTCTGGTTGAAGAAACTCGGGGGTTATGGTTTTGAGAGGAGAGAGGAGTGACGGCCGCCTTGATGGAGGAGATGAGAGGGAGGAGAGAGTCAGCCGCCGGCGGGAAGTTAAGTTTTCAAATTAGGGAGAAGGGAAAAATGATGATTCAGATTCAAAAAAATTTAAATTAGCATTTAATTAAGTAATATAAGAGCCAATTAGTGGTCCTAATTTTTTCCTAATCATTCAAAAGAATAAAAAAGAATAAACCCTTAATTTTTAGAGAGAGAAAGAGAGAGGGTAATAATACTTACCAGAGTGAAGTGGGGAGAGTGGTTGGAAATTTACAAGTCATGTTCTATGTGGCCACATAGACTGTCACATCAGTTTCAATTTGGGGAAAAGTCAAATTATGGGGAAATTGAACGCGGCTCAAAGTTCGTGTAGTTTTAGAAAAAATTGAACGTGGCTCAAAGTTCGTGTATTTTTAGAAAAAATTGAAAGTTGATGATTTAAACAGAATGCTAGACAAAGTTCGTGTATTTACATGCATTTTTACCTAATATTAATAATAAATATGATAAGATTACTATTATACCCTTACAGTCCCAACTTGAAATTTTAATAATAATAACCCCAATAGCCGCTGAAAAGATGGATTGAAACTGCTCCTTCGTAGAAGTGTTGAACCAAAATTAGGGGTGAGGAAATGAGAATTCTTGCAGATGAAAGTTGTTATACACCTCAATGTTTCTTGAAAATGATTTAATTAAAAGAAAAGCTTATACGATTCAGAGTGAGATGAATCAAATCTCAAAACACATATTGTTGCATATCACAAATTGGAACATTACATTGTTTAAAATCGCCCTTCTATCATCCATTATTAACGTGTTCACACCGCATCATATCAAATTCAAAGTTATGGCCTAAGAACATCAACATCCATTCTCCAATATTTTCCCCCTTTTCAATTGAGTGAGTGTAAAAGAGAATAGATAGATTAATTTTGAGAGATATTCATAACTAACTTCAATAATTTGCAACAAGAATTGTCGCTGCTCTCCCCAATTTCACAAGTCGACAGAGTAGGACACATTGCTTTGTGTATCAATACATGTCGCCGGTCGGCGACTAATGGGCTTTAGAAACAAACTAATATCATTAAAATTTTGATATCGAGGCTATAAGATTATAATTGTATATTCGTTATTATATTTATTACTATTATTTTAAATTGGGGGCTACGAGAGAAATGCAGGCTATGTTTAAAATCCCCCGATTGTTTATATAGAAAAGATTGCACAAGGGTTTGGTTTTGTATGTTAAAAAAAAAGCAGCAATCGCATAATTTGCATTTGCAAAAGAAAAAAAAAAAAAAAAGCACCAATTGCATAAATAAACCATGTCAATTTATTTTATTTTACTTTTTGGAGTTGAAACCGAGCCAATTGGTGAAGGAGATATTCATTATGAGTATCCACCGTAACTTCTACAATATGATAGGGCAGGAAAATGAAAAAATAAAATAAAAATAAATTAAAGGTCCACCAAAGACTAATACTTCTTTCGGCTCAGAGATATTGACCATTTTTATATTGATATGTGAGGTATAAAATAATGAAAGAGGTCAATATCTTTGAGACGTAGGAAATAATAGAGTATTAGATTAGAGCAACATGAACAATTGGCAACAGGAATACACTATAATTTCAGATCAATTCATGACCTACTAATATTCCCAGTATTCATCCTCTTCAAAATTGTGTATTCCTATAAATATACAAAAACTGTAGATAACGCTTCCTGTAGTAGCAGAGGAGAGGAGGGCAAGGGAAAATATTCAATACTATGTAAAATTAAACTACCAAATCTCTCACTACCTTTTTCCCAAGTCGGAAAAAACATCAACCAAATATACACTTCTCAACACCACCCAACTTCAATGGTGCAATCAGCAACTGTGACTTCTCACATCTGCACAAGTACAAGTCAGTACATACTTCTGTTAGTATTGCAAGTGTCGAACGATCAAAATATATTAAGTATGACATTATTTAGTAGTCGTTACCTTCAGAAACTGCACTAGGCTTTCCCTCCTCTCCAAGAATGAAAAAGAATATACTAAAAAGAATTGTTTCGTTAGTCCATATGTTACAACTTAGAAACTCTTGGCTCATCAATCTCCGCCAAATAAGGGGGGCTATGCACGTTATCATCCATGTTTAGGGCTAGGCAATGAAGAACTTGGCTTCAGTGCGAAACCTTGATTTAGTCTTACCGGATTCCTCAACAGCTGCTGTGACACCCGATCAGCTAGAATTAGATGAGAATCGTATAATTTTTCTTTTTGGCCAGGCAAAATAGAGTGTTCAACCTTGTTTCCGCGGTTATCATTTTCCCGTGAAATGGAGTCAAGGGACAAATGAGCTTGAACGATTCCTCGAAATATATCAGGCTTGTGCTCCTGATAGCCATTTCCATGTGCAGGGTAGGAATTTTGAGGCATTGCTCCCATACCAATGCCTTCATGCAAATTGTTTGTTGACTTCAAATGGTATTGAGGAGGAGTCGAAGCACCAGATGCAGCACGAGGGCTTGATATTGGAGATGGTGATAGTCTTCCATTTATGTGTTGTGGAGATCGTGAACTTGAACGAGGACTTGAAGCTGGAGGTACAGCAGAAGGGTTGTTTCGAGCCTTATAGGCATCACTGCTAAACCATGAGAATGAACGTCAGCTAGAGATTGGTTCCGTGAAACTTGAGACAAGATCTGACTATAGAATTATATGGTGTCCAGTAATGAGCTTTTTTTGGAAAAACCTCATGCGACTGACAATCTCTTGACACACAGAAACATGATCACTCACACTAATCACTATCAAACTGTATATATATATTTTCGAGCACAAGGCAAATGTAGACACCCTACAACGTAGTACCTACCCGTCCTATTGAATAGATGCTTAGTATGATAGCCTTTGACAAATTCATTCTGGAAATTTGGAGTATTGACAACCAGCACTTCAATTTTAACTCTGCTCTATGTTAGATTTATGGTACGGACTACGGACGCATAACTAGAATAATCTTGAATCCATCAACAACCATTCCTAATATTTACAACTAGAAAAATGGTATGTCTACGTGTGTGTGTGTGCACGGTGAGAGAGAGAGAGAGAGAGAGAGAGAGAGAGAGAGAGAGAAACCTAAAACCAGGAACAGTTTTTGGGCTTTTAGAGCGACTGCCAGTTCCAGATGAGTCCAAAGAAGGAGGTGTTCTGGAATGTCCAAAACCCTGATAGAATTCAGCAAGTTAATTAAAAAGTTAGCCCCTCACTTTGAGCAAAACATATGACCACTCTATTATCAACTTAGTAACATATTTCAGTATGTGCTAGTAAACAAAATATACTTAATGACTATAACCACATAATGCTAGGAAATCTATGCTATAAGTTGTAATTATACATTACTGATGAGTAATGACAGCTCATCAGTGCCATCTTAGGTTTTTTAAAACTAAAACCTTAATACTCTGAAAGTATCGAAATATGAAATTAAAGTTTCCCATGCAAGGGTCCAATTAAGCAGGCAGCTAACCCAGCCTAAATATCAATTATCAGAATACACATTCTTGAAGGAATAATATATAGTACAAGTTGGATACAGAAGAATGAAACTGAAGTTGGAAAAGGGAGGATACCAGTACTCTGACTGCATGTGTCAGTGCAGGTATTGATTCCTTAGTTTCAGCACTCAGAACAGGTCTCTCCAAATAAACCGAATTTTTTACAAAAGGATGCTCCAGGAGTTGAGTGGCAGTAGGACGATAGGATGGATTTCGCTGTAAACACTGCCTCACAAAATCCTTACCCTCTTCTGAGAGATGATTAGGAATTTCTGGAAGTTCTTTGCTGTTTCCAATCTTAAACATAGCAGCAACCTTGAGGAAGCAGTCAAGAAAGCAATACAATTATTCATGGAAACTGGAAAGAAGATTCTTCTTTTATATGCCATAATGATACAATCAACAGACACCAACTTACCCCTTCGTATTGACTCCAAGGCGGTTTTGTGGTAGCCATCTCCAGAACAGTGCATCCAAGGCTCCATATATCCACCGCAAGGTTAGTACCACTTGAATTCTTTATGACCTGTATATTAATGCAGTACTAAAATTGGCTCAGATGGATTTAAACATTGAAATTTATTGTCTCGTCTTTCACAAACCTCAGGTGCCATCCAGTATGGGCTTCCCTTAAACGACAATGGACAGGAGTGCCCAGTTATCTGCAAAAATATAGAAATGTGATTTAGAGCTTGCAGATCAAAACTTCAAGAGCATTAAAAAGGATAGAACTATACCAATCAAGACAAACAGCAATTATCAGTTCAGAGATTACATTATTATGATTTATTATTACTGCTGTAGTTTTACTATAGTTTAATCATAAATACCAAACAAATGAAATTCAGAGAGTCCACCAACGAAGGGCTATGTTCATTAAATAACCTTAATCATTTGTTTAGAAGCAATAACTATAGAAGGAAAATAATACCCAAAGACAGCAAAAATAATAACATATTTAAAATTGATTGCACAACCAATCTCTTAAGCCATGCCCCATGTGGAAACAATTCAGTAGTTCAGAAAAAGTGCGTACATGTTTCGCCATTCCGAAATCTGCCAATTTTACCCGCCCATTAGGGTCAACAAGAATATTTGCTCCTTTTATGTCCCTGATCATATAAAAGTCCACCCAATCAGTATATCGTTGTAACTTGGGAATTTACAAATTCCCCAACTTAAACAACTTTAAGAGCTAAACAAGAAACAATGCTACAAATTCAAACAAGATAAGTATAAGCCCACCTATGTATCGTGTTTTTGCCATGCAAATAAGCCAGCCCAGATAATATCTGATGGGTATAACTTCGGATTGCTGCTTCACCCAACTGCCCATACTCTTGGAGAATTTTGTAAATAGAACCACCGGACACAAACTCAAGGTATATATAGAGTTTGTCTTCTACCTGAAGACAGAATCGACACGAAAGGGAAGTTAATCTGGAGCCAGAGCTAGCAATATCCTTCACTCAATTATATGTTAAAACCATGAAAAAAATGCACGAAAAAAATGGTTGAAAAGCAACACGAGACTCATTGTTGACTAACTTTAGATAAATGCTGCTATTTTCATCCAAGAAAACATGAAAAACAAACTTAAGATAATATAATGTTTTCAACTTTCTCTGGACACTACAATTATAACATATAAACTGCAAGGTAAGACAAACAACCATGGAAACAAACTGTTCAAAATCAACTTCAGAGCATTTTCAAACTTCCAAAAGGTTTACATTCTTCTAGAAGCATCTGTTGAGGAAATAAAAGTAGCAAAAGGACTTACCGTCTCAGATCCATAATACTGCACGATATTTGGATGATGGAGGCGACTTAAGAGTGCAACTTCCTGCAAGAATTATCCAGTTATGGAACAGAGATTAGCAGACTTGCATCAGAAAAATGTCTCATATTTCTAAGACATGCTTAGTGTTCTCTAGATTAGAGCTCCAAATGTTTCCCCCTTACTTGACATAGTAAGAATCCATAAAACTCACCTGTCCAAGTTGCTGAGCAGATTCTTTTGACTTAGCATCATCAGAGAATAATGTAACCTCCTTCATTGCACACATCTCACCACTTTCACTGCAGTTCACAGAACAGAAAAAGTAAACTTCATAAAGAGGGAATTGGTGAAACAAATAATTCAGTAAAATGTTGAAGCACTTTTAAAGTCTTGCATGATAATAAGGGATGGAGAAGCTATTTAATGTTTACAAAGTACACAGTGAAGATACTTCTATAGTCTGGTTTATATGACTAGGGCATGGGAAGAATAGATGCTCCAGTTAAGAAAAATAGTGAAGTACTACAGCGTAGAGGGCATACTGCTAGTTGAGTAAGGAAATAAAAGATTAAGGATAAGCAACCTATTAAAACCCAGATAAACATGTCCAAATGTTCCTCTGCCAAGTAGCCGTCCTTTTTTCCAGCGTGAACCTGGGCTCGGAGGATTATCTGTCCTACCAGGACTGCGCATAATCCTGGGAGAAGTTCCTGCTGAATATGATGGAGTATAAGGAGAAGGACTAGAGCTTGTTATTGGAGGAAGAGGCAGTCGATGGCTTTGTTGCCTTCCATCTTCAAGCCATGATGTGGGTGACTCAGCTGATGGACCACCAGCACAAGGGTGCAGTGGAGTGACTGTACCACTGTGTATTCTTGAGCTGGGACCGGGACTTGTCATTCTTGGGCTAGGTAATGGAGAACATTCAGGACTGCACCTGCTGTTTGGCCAAAAGAGCTGGCACGTTCCATCTCCAGCAAAAGAGTTGTGCCCCGAATTATGGACAGAACTTGGACTCGAGCCTTGTCCAGATCCTAGTAGAGCTATATCTGCATATGGCTTTCCTAGCCAGAAACCACTGTTCGTGACAGGCTCATGACAAAATGTCCTCATTGGACTTCTAGAAGGACTCGACATTGAGCTGTCTGGAAAATTTAGATGAGGAACTTGTAAATGAGCAACTTTAGCAGGCCTCTTCTTAGGTGATGAGGGGCTAGTTCGAGAATTCAACAAAAAATCAGCTGGCTGTGACATCGCCTTTGAATTTTTTTTGTTGGCAAAGGGAGATTGGTCCCTTTGCTTCAATCTATTTGAACAAAAACATACTTCAGTCAGAAGGAAGATACAGAAGAAGAGTTTCATGTTAGAGAAGCAGTTTGGCTAATAAATATTATTTCTCGAAACAAACTCACCCAGAAGGACTAGCTGCATCAGATTTAATTCCATTCTCATAATCAGAAGCTTGTGGACTTGGGAGACGTGATTCAGATGGATCATCAGTGTCACTGGAACTATCACTCGAACTAGAAACAGTTGCCAGGTATCTTTCGCCAACTTCAGCACGTTTCCCAATTTTTTCATGGCCAGGTTTTGGAAGGCGATGAAAAGTTTTGGAACCTCTATCAAGTGATGGTCCTTTTGATCCTTTGTCCCCAAGATCAGCATGATTAGTGAAATGGCTAGCCGGAAGGGGAAGTGGTTGGGCCTGGGGCGTTTCACCAAAACTCTGACAACGTGATACTTGTTTGGATGGTGACGGAGACTGAGAATCTACTCCAGATTGAGATGCCTTCTGCAATGTGGTATTGTTACGTTGTTTACGAGGGGGTCCAGTTCTAATGCATTTCTTATGCAATGAACCAATGAAACTTTCGCCATTTGATTTTTTCTTCACTTCTTTGGACGACTTCCCCCACCATGGAGGCATAGTTTATAAACAAGAGTAACTTTCAACCCTCCAGAAACAGTATGAATATATGGATGTTATTTAGATTTAATTGTTGGTCATGGAGCAGAAAGCGCTGCTTTATACACCTTCCATAATCTGCAATGCATCTAAACAAAAAACTTGTGATTATCGCATGCAAATTAAAATTGTTAGATGTAACAAATGCAGTGCTGCAACAAGCATGTGATCATAATTTTGCATTAGTAACCTTAGCTCCCACTAAGAAAGAAAAACATGTGACCATTAGTTCCAAGGAACTGTCGCACAGATGCATGAAATGAATGGACAAAATGTTCAAAACTTTAATGGACTTGGGACCACTGAAACACATTAAAATTGACAACCAGTCCAAGACATGTGTACCTAATAGCAGAATCAAATCATTACACCAGCAGTTTTACATGGCATTTGCTGATGTTTGTTGATGACAAAAAGAGAATAGGAAAACAAATTTGTTTCTACAATAAATGTTACGTGTCAATAATAATTATATTAGGAGAAGCTTGGAAGCTGGTCACACAACTTTCCTATGTAAAGGACTAATAAATTTTTCATTTAACTGAAGTCGCATTGAGACATAAGATAGTAATATGTTATAAGTGGCTTGTATAATTAAGCTACACGTGTCAGGATACAGTAGAAGTCATATATATCAATTTACTTCAATCATATATGCGAGAAATCCTTTCACATTAATATGCTTATCAAATTTTTGGATAAGTTACGTCCACACGTTTCATTTGATATACTAAACATTTTACTCTATTACGCATGACTATCTACAAACAAAGAAAAACATATATAATCAGGTACGTATTATTTGCAATTAATGAAGTACCAGAAAAAATTTATACCATCAACGTTTGCATAATAAAGACTTCACGAAAAAAACATAAGCACATAACCCGCCATGAGCACACGATCCGTTAGTTTTTCGAGATTATATAATATCATAATGTTTTGGTAATCCGGATTGAAGCATTTCTGTGTTACGGGACAACAATATACTGAGTTCAGGGCATCGCCAATTTTATTAATTATATGAGTACATTAATACATCTGTTTCATCATTTAAAACTAACAAGAGTACATTTTTGGCAATTCTTTAAACACCTTCGACGTCCAATGTTCTGAAACACATTAGACCACACACACACACACACACACACACGTGAGTATAGAGACCCATGATTCACAACTTAATGTACTGGAAAGTCATATAAACACATAAAGTACATTAGCATAGTTCACCAAGATGGACAAAGTACTTTGATCCACTAAGGAATCTCACCTTAAACAAAATTTCAGAGAAAAGTCCATCAAGGATATGGGGTGGGGGAATGGATCTAGGGTGTGATAGCTTGAGCACAACAATAAAAATCAGTTTCAAGAACTTCTATTAACTTTTAACATGTTAAGCTATAAATTACAAAAGCTATAAGCAATGCTCAATGTTTTTAAATATCAGATATTTTCTGTCCCCTTGTGCCAACACTATAACTTAATTATTCTCAAAAAAAAAAAAAAAAAAAAAAAAAAACCATCATAACTTGATATGTTTTCACACCCCCAACAGTCTATGATTCCAGATTCAAATAAATATAATGAAAATAATATAAATAGCATTAGACAATTACAACTAAACAAAGTGATTGCCCTATTACAGCACCCCCACCCCCATCCCCCCTGCCCCACCACACGCACAAAAGAGGGGAAGAAAAGCTAAAACAAAAAGTGAATAATCTAACAAAGAAACGATGCTAGAATACGTAGAAAATTATGCAACTCAAAGATCATTAATTTCATCGAATTGAAGCTAAGAATGAACTCAGAACTCAGCGTTAGCCAACACTTAACCAAAATCAATAAATAAATAAAAAATAAAAATCACCTGAAAACGGAGTTTGAACTGAAAAACGAGTCCCCAAAACGTCTCAATTTTTAGCTACAGAAAAATGCAACGAAAAGGCAAAGTTATTTGAGCATAAACCCTAAAACGAAACCACTGTTTGTGAGGCTGGTGAAGAAATGTGATTCCCAGGAGTACGAATTTATAAGAGTGAAATGGGTCCATACGCGGTGATAATCAGAGTCTGGAATTACATAATCTGAGAAAAAATTACAAAACCCTAAATATTAACTGCAAACCGTACTCACCGGAGGGAAGGGGCAGCAGAAACCGGACCGAATATATTATCCGTGCTCACATAATCAGAGCATCACTTACCAAAGAGTTGCAGAGAGAGAGAGAAAGACGAGGAAAGAGATATTTTTAGAGAGAGAAAGGGCGTACGGTCGTGATTAAATATATAGGTATGTATGCATGCCCATTTCTCTAGATAGAGAAAGACACAAGAAGAAACAACTACGACTATTGACACACTGTGTGTGACACTATTAACATAATTATTTGACTTCATAAATAAATCCAGAGGGAGCAACAATTAAAAAGGCAAATAATAGTTGACTTTATACCTTTTCTTTTTATTCTCAATTAAGATGGTTATCATATTCCTCAAAAAAAAAAAAAAAAAAAAAAAAGTATGATGAGCTATCTGAAAGTGGGCATATGTTTTTAGTAGTAGTATGTTGAGATAAGAAAAAAGTATGCTTATCCTTTAAGAAATAGTAGTACGTTGAGATAAGAAAAAAACATGGTGAAACCAAATACTCCCCGTACAGCTTATAATGAGCTATGAGAAAGTGGGCATATGTTTTTAGGAGAGGGTAATTAAAATAATAAAATAATCATTTAAATTATAATTAATTATTCAATTTAATTTTTAATAATTTCTTTATAAATTCAGATTTATTATTTATGAAAAAAACAAAAAAAAATTCTAATTAAAGTAACTAATTGAGCCCTTATCTTTCTATATTAGGAAATAACTCAAGATGAACTAGACATCTCAAAATAGAAATTAACTCATTATAAGCTGGACAGGAGGAGTATTAATAAAAAAGAGTTTGTAGTGTGACTTTTGATTACTTTAGAGTATGAAACCACTAGTATGGTTAACTAAATTTAGAATCTATATACTAATATAGTGGTATTAAAGTGACAACGAATTTTCTTTATAAAAAAAATCACTTTATGAATTAATTATATGCCTTTATATACATTTATGTCTATAAAGTTACTATGTATAGATATGTGTGTGTATAGAATTTTATTTTACATTTAACTATTAAAATAATTCCTAATGTTTGCAATTTTCATAGTCGTATGCCGTTAAACTTTTGATTTACATTCTTCATCTTTTCTTTACTTTGAATGTGGATAATATAAAATAAAATAAAAACGATTTAATGGTTGCTTTAATTTTGAGAAACAACGTGATTAAATGCTTATAATTTATGGCAATCATTAATTTATCCATTTTTTTCATATTATTTGTTGATTAGTGAATCTAATACAAAAGAAAATAATTTTAATTTTTTTTTACTTAGCCAATTTTCTTTAGCCTTAATCAACGACAATCAATTTCTCCAAATCTCATTGATTTGTAATCATGCTAATCTCTTAGTAATGAAATATACATATTGATGATAGTTCATATATAAATAAATAAATACTCCCTCCTATTCTTAATGTATGTCGTCTTAAGTATGGGCACATATATTAAGGAAATATATTTTTTTCCTAATTTAACCTTAATTAATGATAGCTTAATTATATTGAATTTTTTGGTTATTATCTATTGGAAAAAGAAAAGAGATCAAAACACTTCATCTTCTTCACCATATTTCTACAAGTATCGTGCTTTAAATAATTAGGAATTAGTGACATGTATTAAATCAATTCATGAAGATGTTAACAGACAAGGATAATTTTGGAATAAAAATTTAAAACGACAAACAATTTGAAAAAAGAAAAAGAGACATAAACGACTTACATTGTGAATAGGAGGGAGAATAAAGAAGAGAAAAAAACATATTACAATGACAACAATCTTGCAAATGAGCTAAAAAAAATTAGTGCATTAATCATGGACCACATGCGCCTACAAAGTAAGATAGTTTTTTACATTATTATTTTTTTATTTTTTATAATCACGCACTTTCCAATCCATAGACATATTTCTTGGCAATATGGTATTAATTTATTTTGGATTTACATATATACATATATACATAATTCATAATAATATTAATAATAATCACTCAAATTAGAGTTGATATTTTACTAGTAATTAATTTTATTACTTTCTTAATACTGTTCGATATAGAAGGGCAAAGCAAACACAATTGCATAAGGCATTGGTCAATATGAATCAAAAAGTCAAAATTAATTAAACATGTTTCTTAAATTCTAAAAATCAAAATAATATGCTTCATCCGTCCCATTGATAAAGAGTCTACATTATTAAAGATTAAAGTTAATCTTTATAGTATTAATTTTCACCCAAGTGTTGAAGTAAAAACATATAGAATTTGAATGATGATTATATTTACATCCACCCCTTTGGCTCCGCCTCCGGCCCTAACACACTATTTTTATCGGGCTATTCGAATCGACCCATCGATTTCGGACTGAATTGACATTCCTAGAAGTTGTAGCATCATTTAATTGCGCTTTAACGCTTTATCAATTATGATGAGTTTCAATGCTTCATAGTTTTCAATTTGCTCTAGCGATAAGCTCAATCACCATGTTAAATTTTGGAAAAACCAACTAACAAAAGAGAAGAATATTCTAAAAATCTCATCATGAATATAAAACCTCACATCATGATGATTAATTTTCTTGCAATTAAGGGAGCATTCTTGTATGAATCCCAAGCACATGAAGAAAGAAATGGCGTCTGCTACAAGAGATTGTCACAACTTTGTATCGGCACGATCTTTGATTCCTTCTGCTGACACAACCCAACGCCGTTATCAAACGGTTGCTGCATTTGGCTTTCATCAATCCGTTACGAGTGCTTCACAAATGATATGGTTAAAGAAGCTAAGGCAAAACATATTTGCGATAAAGAAGTGCAGGAGAGAGCTAATAACTTGTGGTTAGCGTGCCTCGATCCCTACTCATTTTATCCATCTAGGCTTAGTTTCATGAATAATTAATCTTACTCTCTGGGTCTCATTTCACCTCTGTCTCATATTTTGAATATATATAAAATATAAATAAAATAATATAATAATACAAGTAAAATGAGGCAGATGGAATATTTAAAAGACAATATGTACTCATCTATGGCCTAATAAGTTCGTAGAGTGATATCTCACATTACAAATCTTATAGCAATGCAAAATAAACATATATATTCTCATCAAGGGGCACTCCCATCGGCCGGACTCCACCGTGCAGCCGGGTTGGATCTTAATGAGATTCGGATTCAACTCGCACCGACCCGTATCCAATTAGCACTTTTTTTCATGACAATTGACATTTTTACGACAAATATGAGAATAATATAAAGGTAGAAGATTTTTTTTTCTTTTTTTTTGTATACCATTATATGAAGTATATTTAATAAATACTATGTTAATATCATATGGTTAATTAGCTCTAATTAAACTAAACTTAACCAACAAACCGAAAATAGCCACACAAAAAAAAAATCTTCATGATGAAGGGACAATTTAACGCAAAGAGAACATGTTCTAAATCTCAGGAATTATATATAGGCCACATGCAGCAACAGTACTACACCTATATTCCAACCACCACGTTTTCAAAGAAACGCTACCATCACAAAGTGGTACATGAAGGATTTATAGCTTAGAAAATCATGTAGTAGAAGTTAAAGAAGAAAGTTAATGTGTTGATCAACAAATGGAGAAAAAAGATGCTTCAAAAATGCACGTACCTCAAACTTTAGATCTTCCATAACTTGGAGGAATCTGAGATAGAATCCTTTTCTGTTTGAACTTAATCCAAAAATAAAGAAAATGTGTCGATACATAATTAATAATTTGGTCAAATCAATTCATCAAGATTCTGAAAACATCTACCATATGAGTATATTATATATATGTCATCAATGTGAATGGAACAATGAGTAAAAATGAAACCAGAAAATTAGAATTGCACCTTGAAAGAATTCCAAATGTATCAAGCCAAGCAACAAAATCAAGAAACTTGAATACAATTCAACTTAAATAGCATCATAAAATTCAATTCTTACATCCTTAAATACCGAAATTAAAACCATTGATCACTAAGAATCGAACCAACCATACCTTAGTTACATCCCTGTTCAACTCTCCCTCTGCAAACTTTCCTGCCATTCACAACACACACAAAAGCTCAAGATCAACATAAAATTTTCAGGTTTCTCACATATTTCCTGTAGCCAGTTTTCTCACTTCCAACAGCCCATTATTCAGCATCACCCTCTATAATGACTGAGTTTTTATAATAGCAACACGAAATAATTGATCTGCAACCATCAACACAATTAAAAAAATAAACTAATAGAATTTCCAAGGCATCATTTACACATTCATACACTTGAATGCCCAAACAAGCTCAAAAAACCCAAAAATGAAACACATCTTGAGAGCAGAAACTGGTGTAGAAATTTCATTGAATATAGAATGGAAGGTTATTCAAAATTCTGTACTATACTTCTATTATAAACTCTACAACAAAATAAATTATTAAAAAAATAAAAATAAAAATCTAGGGTGAAACATGAGTTTGAGCAGTAGCAATAAGTCTAGTAAGTTTAGTAAGAGTATCACGAGCAGAGATAGTATCTGGATGATCTTCACCACAAATTGAAGTTCTAATAAAAACAGCCTTCCTTATCAGATCATCACCGATATCGAATTTTCCCCCTCTCACCATCAATTTAGCCCTCACTTCAAGAACAGTAGCTCTAGCTAAAGCAAGATCCTGCCACAGGCAAGGATTCAACTGTGCATTCGTCTGAATCGGCTTCCAACAAAGGGACTTATCCAACCATTTATCTACTGGAGTGACGAGTTCTTGATCCGTCGCTTCTAGTGCATCTGTGCAGAGCCGGAGCAGCTCTAGAGCAGCGTTGCAACGGGAGAAAGTGACGAATGTTCTTATAGCAAGAGGGAGAATCACTTCTTTCACGAGAACCAAAAGTTCCGTCACCTTGAGCTCTACAACGATGGGATCCTTCCCGAATCCGAGCAGAAGGAAACAAGCGGCCCAGATATGGTCTGAGTTCTGGGAAATTGAGCCTCGAGTGATCACGGCTTGCACCATGGCTTGTGGAACTCCGGAGATTCCTCTCTTTCGAGAATAAAGCTTGATAAGATGGTTGAACTGAATACAACCCTCTTTAGTACAGCTTCTCGCCATGTTGAATCTCAGTAGCAATGACGAAGCTTCTGCTTCTGATCTACGAGCAAGTGATGAAGTGAGGCCGCATGTTAAAGAAGAGAGGATCTTTCTCCATAGGCGTCTATGGTGTTTCTTCTCAGGAATTTTCTTCGCAGCCATGGCTAGAATGATTACGGGTATTGGAGCTGGGGCAAACCAACCACTAGCAAGAATCATTCGAGTAGCTAGACTCCTTGGTCCATCTGCGTGGTCAAAAATCGAGAAGCAGACTTCAAAGAGCTGTAATAGGAAGTTGTTTCGCCTAAGTGGATGATTTTCGCGCCCAGTCCATGATAAAACCTTTGAAGGCATTCGATTTACGGTATCGAGAAGCCTACTAGGAGTAATAGGAAGTTCAGAGAGAATAGCTCCTACTATAGCTAAGCCTAGAGTTAGCCTTCCTAGTTTTTCCTCAATAACACGTAATGCATCGATCTCAGTGACCGATTGATCTTTAACAACACCCTGCATCAAAGACATAGCCTCAACACCAGATAAGTAAGAAAGCTTCAATGGTTCAAGATTCATGATCCGAGACAAGCGTGTGCATATTATGACATGAGTTTCCCCTCCAAATCGGGGTAGAAGGTCCATTACGTGTTTATGGTCCCACCAATCCTTTTCACTCTCCAGATTGTCAATAACTACCAGAAAAGGAATGTTCCTCATGAGCTCCTTTCGGATTCTGGCTATGGCTGACTCCTCTTGCTCTTCGAAGCTCTTTGGCCGACTTTTCTCTGCGCAGCTCTCCACCCCTACATCAATTTCTAGGAATGACCATAAGTTCATATAGTTTTGTCGAATGTATCTACTTTCCCCACCTATCCATAGCACCATTTTATACCTTTGATGGAATCTGTAAGCAAACTCTAAAACCAGCTCAGTTTTCCCGATTCCCGAATCACCTGATACACAAGCAATTCCTTTTCCATATACAACTTTTATGGATCTCCTCCTTCCATGCTTTCTTGCATTCTTTGGCTTTGCTGTGAACTGCTGTGGTTGAGAGAATTCAGTGTTTTGCATCTCAATTACCTTTTCTGATTCTCTCCATTCAACAGGTTCTTTTCCTTTGCGCTTGCTACTCTCACTTTGTCGCTTTTCGTCTATTGAACTAGTCCTTCCCCATGCAATAGTCAAGTTCTTCCTCCTTGGCCTGGCTCTGAGTTCAAAGTAGTCTCGTTCAGCATCTCCACTAACATCCCCGAAAAGCATGAACTCGAGCTCAGATAACTCCTTTTTCCTACCAACGAAATTCTCATTTCGAGGGAAGGGGAACTCCTCTTTCTCAGCCTTGTCTCTCCACTTTGTTATTCGATCTACAACACTTCTCCTTCCTAATCTCAATGCCAAAAGAGAAACAGCTCTTAGTATACAGTCCCTCCATTGCCCATCACGAGCCTCGAGCTTCCACTCGTCAACACGAGAAAGGGAACCTACTGCATCTCTCCATTCCTTCTCCACTCCTCCATAATGCAACCATAGCTCACCACCGTATTTTTCCCAAAGCTCTCCTCGTTTCTCAATAATATCCCTCACAAGGCAGTCATCTGGACTCAAATCAAAATATAAAGGAACTAAATTCTTCTTGCTGGAGAAAAAACGCAGCTCTTCTATGGTGTACGGATTTCTGAATGACTTCTTTGTCAGAATAACAACACCATATGTACAAGCATCCATTGCTTTCTCAACAATGTTATGCTTGCGGGAGTTCCTGCATCTAGATCGATCTGTGAGAAAGCAGCTCAAACCTTGAACTTCTAACTCTGCGCGGAGCCAATTTGCAAATCTAAGCAATAAAGGCTTACGGCCATAAAAGCCTACATAAACATCACAGCTCCTCAACCTATTTGATGAATAGGAAGAAGGAGGAACTGTGATTTCAAGTAATCTCTCGACTCTTTTTCCTTTACCCTTTTGTTTAGAAGAATCAGTTTGATGCAAAACTTCATTACTCGAAAAGGGACTTTTAGATATACCAGTCGAAGAGGAAACAGTTCCCAACTTGAGGGGATCACTTGAAGTACATGCTTCAGCACCAGGACAAATATCTGCTGAGGCGAAGCGAATGCTCATCAGTAGTTCTGAATCAGCCTTCTGCACATCTGTACCTTCATTTTCCACATTTGTGGTGGTGGCGTTGCATAGTTCATCAGAATGTGTGGATAGACGACAAGTAGAAGCTTTCGGGGAGAAGAAGGGGGATTGATTTGCTGAGAAGAATGCTGATGAAGACGATGAGAGATTCCTAGATGTTGTATTAGGTAACGGCCCCAATCTAGAAATGTCATCCCGAAGATCCATCTTTGCGTTCGCCCAGTCCCTCGGTGGCTGAAATCCCATGCATTCTCAATAAAGACAGCAAACCTAATAGATAACAAAATTTCGAAACCTTAGAATGATTCCATCACCTAATACCAAAATCTTGAATGCAATAATCTAAGGGAATCGATGCATAAACTAGAAGTGCTAGGCCAAAACAGAACAAACAAAAAAGATTCAAAAAACACAAGGAAAAGAAATGCAGAAAAAGTAACAACATAAATGCTGCAATGAAAGCTGCTTCTTCCACATTGTGGAAAACAAGATTACCAGAGTACTAAAAAAGCATAAATTTTTTACTTTCAAGATTCACAGCAGAGTCAAAATCTAAGTTAATTCTTCAAACAAATTTGCAACACTCATGTCAAAATTCATTCATTTAGATTCCCATCTCAAACCAAGAAAGCCCACCTTCAATATCTCAGAAAAAGGCATCAAAAGTAGCTTCAAACCAAAGCATTTTAGATCTAAATGCATATTAAAAACTGCAGTAACGAAAGGAATAAAGAAAATAAACAGAATAACTCAATACATGTGACCTTCCTTCATTCAGTCCACTAAAATAAAAACATAAACGTTTGAAGCAATAATTTAGATCTGAATAACTTACTTCAATCAAAGACGAGCAACCCCAGTCTAAAAAGTTTTGAACTCTTCAAATCCAGAAATCCAAACGTCCTAGAGGCCGAAAGGAGCAATCTTTGTGAAAAGTTGAGAATTGAAAAGGCGAGAGAGAGAGAGAGAGAGAGAGAGTATTCAATTAGTTAATTTATAAAAAAATGGAGGGGCAAGGGCAAAGGAAATAGGATAACTGCTGCAAGAATTGGAGTGCAGTTGACGAGTATGAGAAGAGAAGGGAGTGTGTTGTCAGAGGGAGGGAAGGAGCCGGGAGAGAAAATGAAGAAAGAGAAGAAGGTGAGTTTATTTTGTAGCACTATTGGACAGAAGAGGAGAGGCCCCAGTTTCTTGAAAAAGCGAGAGAGGAAAGAGCAATGGAAAAGATTTTAAATGGCGATGGAGAATTGGGAAAATGGATTTTAACTTTTTCATTCAGCAGGAAATCGGAAAGCGTTCAGACCTGAATATATATTTATATACCACGGAGTATAAATAAATGAACTAGGTAATAAAGGAAGGAATTAAGGAGTAGCCCTCATCTCTCCTCTCCTCTCCTCACCTCTCCTCTTCTCGGTTATCGCAGAATATACACACCCAGCGCCAGCAGGCGGAAAAGATGTTATCTTGTCCTAAAACAGTATATACGGTAAATATACATCTAATTAGCATCTTGATGATATTATATGCCTTTGTGTTCTATCTTTTATTGTACTGTGGTGCCAAAAATATTTTATAGAATTTTTTAATTAATGCTGATGTAAGAAATATTTTTAATATGTGTAATAAGAAACGCAAATTAGTTGTATTTGCGCACCTCAGTAACTCAGTTTGGTAAGACATTTTAATCATTATTGATCCTCCATTTTAATAAATAAAATGAAATAAAAACTAAAAAACAATACCCAATTCAAATCTGCAGTCATTTCTTCGACTCTAAAATTTTGTTTCCTTCACATATTAATTAGTGTTTTTTTTAAATCAACAATTCTTTTCAATTTTTTAAAGATTGTTTTTTTGAATGAATAAATAAGCCTTGTACGGTAGGAGAATATTACTATTGTATTTTTCTTTTCCAAGAACATTAAATACAACTCAATTTCATAATCGGCGTAAAACTTACTACTATATGGCAAAAACTTGGGTGAGGCCGGTCACATAGTGTGGCTGGGTCAAAGTGTCAATCTTTATGCAAAAAAATGTTAATCTACATGAATAAAAGTGTCAATCTTTGACATACAGTAAAACCTCTATAAATTAATACTCTATAAATTAATAACCTCTCTAAAATAATAAAATCTTCCGATCTCGACTTGGGCCTTTGTAAAAAATCATCAAATTCGATAAGATAATAAAATAATACCTTTTCGGAAAATCCCTTTATAAATATTAGGTCTCATTAAAACTCTAAATTAATAATTCATAAATATTACAATTATAAATATTATGGTAATTTGCTAAAATGTAAATCTATTGTTACTTGATTTTTTTCTTAAAATTTAAATCTAATTGGATTTCATCAACTCACTCTTGTAAAAATTAGTACTTCATTATTAAAAATAATGACTACCAACTTTGACTCATACTTTATACTCCGTAATCTTTTAATGATGACATCTTCATTCGAATTTTGTAAAGCTTAATATTTGTCGGGAGTGAAAAAACAACTTGATATGGTTTTTCTCATCGTTTTTAATTAAGTAAAAATGCAATTGAATATACGATTTTTTTTTTACATATCGTTTTGTATATAAACTTTTAATTTAAAAAAAAAATACACAAACTTTGATTCATGTTCAATTTTTCATATTTGAAAATTTCCCTCAAACCATATATGATGTGGCGTACACATGACAGCCGAGAAATAAGTTCCGACCGGCAAACAAAATATTTATTTTTTTTTGTGTAGATACACAAACCGTATCTAATGTGGCGCATATATTGCAGTCGGGAGATAAGTTCCGACCGACAAATCGAAATATACAATTTTTTTAAAAGGTAAAATTCAATCTTTAATTTTTATTCGGTTTTTTTTCTATCAACCTAAAAAATCAAAATATATAATATATTATTATTATTATTATTATTATTATTATTATTATTATTATTATTATTATTATTATTATTATTATTAATATTTTATCCACTTATAATTATATATATATATATATATCTATTATTACTATTATAAAAGAGTCAATTATTACAACTTTTGTTTTGCCTAATATACCCATATTCTAAATCTATTTTAAGGGTAACGAAGTAATTTTGAACGTAATTTTATTATTGAATTAAATTTATCTAAAACTTCTCCTATTTCAACCTACATTCTACTTCTCTACTCTTATTTATCTTATCAATATTCCAAGAACATTATTCATTTCCTCAAGAATCTATTGCTTCCTACGTGCTATATCATAAAAAGTCACAATAATAAATAATAAGTATGATATAAATAGTGAAATATAACAAAAATTAAATTATTTTTAAAATATTTTCAAAATTAATAATAAAAAAAATGTATCTAAAAAAATATTTTTTAAAATTAAAATTGTTGTATATATTTTTAAATATATATAGTTAAATAGCTAAAAAGGATTATACGAATAATAAGAGATTATGAATGTTTTTGTAGTTGATTGTATTTAACTCTTTGATTGTCATGTTTGTTTTGTATACTTTAGTAGTTAATATTCGTTATTTATTATGATTATATTACAGCAAAAATATTATTAATATTAATTTTGGATGAAATGCGGTATGTTGATTAAAGTTAGAAGAGAAAACAAAAAACAAAAAACAAAAACAAAAAAAAAAGATTTTTTAAAAATAATTCAACGAAAAATTGGAAAAAAATTCAATTTTAATTTTGATTTTTCGGTTCGATTTCTCGAGTTGTTGATCTCAAAACGAGTGAGACATATACAAAGGAGTGAATATGTGTGTGTTATTAGATGATAAGTTTTTGAATATGCTTAATTGTACCTCTGATGAATGATCAAAGAGGTCAGGTGACACTCTGTCGAATTGATATGAATTATCTTGACTTGTTGCAAGTTTGTCAGATGGACTGATATCAATTATCATGTGTGTTGCGAAAAGTGTAAGACCTTTTTTATACTCATTTGTCTAAAAACTTATTTTTCTTATATTGTAAATGTGGGCATGATTGTGCGTCACATTAATGCATGCAACTTACTTGGTGTCAACTATACACAAATACTTAGAAATTTATGCCTTTCAAATATGCAATTTGGATGATGACAACTAACTGTACATAATGTAAAGCACATTGATAATTTTCATAGTGACTCGGCTTAACTGTCCCACATCCACTTTACCTATAAAGAGGTGAATAATTTCACTTAATATTCCTTATTTTATAATTTCAAGAGAAAGTGATCTAGATCTCACAACTTAAAAACTTAGATATTCGGGGATTATAACAGGCTCTCTAGTGGCCTAGTGTTGGGATTTACGGGCATCCAACAGCCTAACAACCTTCTCTTAATTCTCACTCTCTCAAACTTGACTAACTCCACTCATCAATCTTGGGTTAGCTTCGGGCTTAACAAATTTTCCAACTATGAAAGATCTTTTACATTAAAGTGCAATTTAACAATGTAGGATCTCTCTAGGCTATGGATATGAAAGTTGGACTTAAAAAAATAGAAGATTAAGATCTCTAATGTAGAACACTAAACAAGCGTTATTGACGTGAACGACTGGACATCTAGGAAGATGGATGGATACGGTCCGTAAGAACTCTCTCTCCCTCCGGGTATGATGGCATGCAAGATCTCTGCTCTAGAAGTTATACATGCAACAACAAAAAAACGCCGTTTAACCCCCATGTCCTATTATTTATAGTGTAGATTCATACTACTACTGTCTGCTGGAGTGATAGCATCGTAAATTTGCACTTGGGAGCAAATATTGTTGTTGCTTTGTCATTCACCATGTTTTACAACTAGCTCCCATTAATAAAATGTTTTCTGCAGTCTTCTTCTTTGAATGTTGATTCCTTTTCTGCAGAAAACCCGAACGTTTGGTTGGCGGGATTCTGCTCTGGGAAAGTAATCTGATTTCAAATTATTAAATTCTTGTGTTTGGTGTAACAGGTAAAGTAATCAGATTCCAAAAAATTAAATTCCTATGTTTGTTTCAAATTTTATAAAAATTTTCGGAAAGTAATAAGAATCCAGACATCAAGGATAGTTAGTTCAAAAAATTCAAGGATTCTTATTCCCTACTCTAACTTAGGTATTCTTTTTCCTTGATACATGGATTCTAATAATAATAATAATAATAATAATAATAATAATAATAATAATAATAATAATAATTTAAAATAATAATATAAATAAAAAGAAATAATAATAATAATAACAATAACAATAACAATAACAATAACAAAAACAAAAACAAAATTAAAAATAATAATAATAATAACCAAAAAAATAATAGTAATAAAAACCAAAAAAAACAAAAAATAAATAATAAATAATAAATAAAAAAACAAAATAATAATAATAATAATAATAATAATGAAATTTGATATTATGAAATTGATATTTTTTCAATGTAAACGATAATTTTATTTCATATTAGAATCTAGACAATTTTATTGATAATATCCAAACACTGGATTGTTGATTAGTTAGGAATTATTTTTCTCAGAATAATATTCCTCATAATCATATTCCATAACAATTTTACTTTCCTGTTTAATTTTACCCAGAATCACATTCCTCATAATCATTTTCCCTGACAACATTACTTTCCTGCCAACCAAACGAGCCCGAAATACTTTCGGTTGTGTCAGTGTTTTCAGGGAGTTGGTGCACTCCCATTAGTTGGAATATCTGACAAACTCAACAATGGAAATATTTCAGTTCGATACTTAAATGAGTTTACGGATGACGTGTCGATAATATATTTAAGAAAATTATACATATATATCCTTTAATAATAAATCTTACAAAAAAATAACTAAACCATATCACATCAATCGTTGATACGTCATAAGTAAGAGAGAGTTTCTATAAGATTTACATATCAAAAACAAGATGCATATAACTTTTAAGGTGATGCTATTCGGCCATAACTAATATTAATATGTAATAAATTATGTATTTATGCCGAATTTTTTTAGCTTTTATGAGAAAATTCAAAACGTGATATAATTTATGTATTTTTAACATATTAACCTTTAATTTATTTGATGATCATGACTACTTTAAAGATTTTGTTGCTTTTTTATTTAAGAAAAAAAAATTATTAGGGAGAAAAAAAATATTTTATATTCAAATTTAAAAGTGATTAAAAATAATCTCTTATAAATATTTAAATATTTATTATAACTTTTAATTTATATTTTTTAAATTATGTATATTAAAAAAAATGCCCTTGTGTGGCCGGCCACATTATGGCCGAATATCATTATTGTAACTTTTAATATGAAAAATGGCTAAATGAATATTTTTGTTATCCCTATTTCCTATTGGCTATTGTAGGATTTCTATTTTATTGGGAACGAATCGAATAACATTTTAATTAACGGTTTATTAAATCAAGCAAGTATTGTATCTTAATGTTCTCCGTATTTATTTGCACAAAAACAATACTAGCCTATAAAACGACAGAGACGCCGGCCGACGTAAATGGTCTACACAAAGGGCGGAGCTCACGAGGAAAGGTGGTGACTCTATACCCTAAAATCCCTTCCAATTTAACTAAGATATTTACGCTAATGACAATTATTTATGCAATAAACTATAATTAATTTCAATGCATCATTGCCGTAATGACCAGTATCATTCACGCGTCTACGTAGGTGCTCCCCACCTAAATCTAGGAGTACCGTATTTCCTAAAGTTCACACAAAAAAGAAAAGAAAAGAGTTAAAAAAAAAATAGTTAGAGTTAAAAAAAAAAAAAAAAAACTATTACAAAAAGTATAACTAGAGCTATAGATGGACCGTTTTAAGTAAGTAATTACTTACAAATCAATTCGAAGAATTTCACTTGTGATAATTAGTTCTTCATATGGTAATAGTCTTTTGCCATAATTTTATACTAATAATTAAGAGCTGCTGCTAAAAATTAAAAGCATAATGAATGTGGGCTACTCCTGATTAAAAATGTGCTAATTTAATTGATGGAAGTACATATACAGTATGTAGTCTAGAATGGTTTATTTAGTACTACTCTGTTACAAGAATTATTGGTAATGGCCCTAATTATATACAGCAAGATTCCTAGGATAAATATAGCATTTTGCATTAATTAATTTAGGTGATTTGTTCATCGCAACAATTTTTTTTCTCTTTTTCCGTGAAATCTTGAAATTGATCATATGCAACTCTCAGAGTCCAGATGATTGTATCATATTTTCAATTCGTTAACTTCATGGAAAAAGAAACAAAGAGTAAATTAAACTAGTAACTGTGATATATGCATGGGGTAATCTAAAATAGTCATATTAAAAAAAAAAAAATGAAATTGAAATAAACATAAGAAAATTATAATTAAAATTTTATAATAGTCTACACAAAACAATCAAGTTTATCTTGATTTAAAATATACTGACTATTTCAAATAAGTTATTCAATACTAATATTGATTTTTAAGTGCTAGAACCATGCAACATACTGAATATTTCAAATAATATATTCAATACCAATATTGAAGGTTCGTGAATAAAGTGAAGCCCGTAGACAAGTAGTAGTAATTGTTTCTTCCTCTCATCTCCTAAAAATAAAGTGCATTTCCTTAAACAGCAGTATGAATTATTCTCGCCTCTTGTTACTATAGGCGAGCATATAAATATATATATATATATATAGTTTGGTTCATATGTTAATAAATCCTAGTGTGTTAAATAGGAATGAATCTGAACTATTGATCTTAGTCAAATCTATGGCTGCCATTGATTTAAGCATGATTTCAAAGTACAATAAGCATAATTTCATTTAAGCATGAATTAGTACATTTAAAAGCACAATTATATAATAAGCATAATTTTAAGCATATTTAAGCAAGCATACTTTTGTATACCGTTAAACATTTTTAACATTTTAACACGCCATGATTTATTAACACACGAACAATTCCATATATATATATATATATATATATATATATATATAGATGATGGATCATATGTAAATAAGTTTTGGTGTGAGAAATAGGAATAGATCTAGACCATTGATCTTAGTTATATCTATGGTTGATATTGATTTAAGCGTGATTACAAGGTACAATAAGTATAATTATATTTAAGCGTCAATTTGTATATTAAAAGCACAATTATGTATTAAGCATAATTCTATACAAGCATGACTTTGTTATTTTTAAGCATTATTTTCATTTTCTCACGTCAGGATTTATTTACATATCAATCCTCTCTTATATATATATATGGTGAGAGATCATATACAAAATACTCTTTCTGTGAGAAATAGGAAACAATCTGATCCCTTTATTTTTAATGATCTACGGTCAAGCTTATTTATGTATTTAAATTAAAATACTGCTTCTTATAATTAACATAGGATTATTATGGTACATTTCTCTAGAAGCCAACCGTTATTCCCTTAAATAAAGGAAGAGTTACGTTTTCTTTCTTTCATTATCTCTCTCTTTCACTTTCTATTTCTCTCTCCATAAATCCTCTCTCTCTCTCTCTCTCTCTGCAAAAATCATCTCTTTCACATACTTTGAGAGTTCATCCATTCTTATTTATCACATTAACAAATTAATCTCTTAAATTTTCAGTGGATTTTCTTTATTTGTTTACGCCTCTTTACCGACTGCCTTAACGATCTCTCTCTCTCTCGCCAACATTGCTCTTCACGCTGACTGCTCCATTTTTTATTGGCCTCACCATCGACATGAACCTGTCCGGCCGTCCGCAATCAAGATTATATATGGCGTCCAATGCATTATAATTAGGTTGTGGTAATTAATTGTATTTTTTTATTTTGGGAGTTTTATGCATTATAATAACAAAACTAATGCATTTAATATATATAACTAATGCATTATGAATGCATTTATATGTATACCATAATTACATCTCACTTGATACAATAAATTAACGGTATGTGCTTTTGGAGTTTAGTATACTGAGCTATGCATTACAATATTCACATATTTACAAAAAATGTATAATAATACTGCATCAAGTGCATTACAAAATGACATGAAATGCATTACGACACTACTATAAGAAAAAAAAGTGCATTCTAATAAAACTTAAATGCATTATGATAAAAGTTAAAATGCATTATAACAAAAATAATGCATTATAATAAAAGTTAAATGCATTATGATAAAAGTTAAAATGCATTACAATAACAATAATGCATTATAATAAGAGTTAAATGCATTGTAAAATGCATTATAACTCTGCATGCGTAATATTAATTATTTATGAAAATGGTGACAAATTTTGGTAATATTAATTATTTTGATTTTGCAAAGGTTTCATTCTAATTATGGGTGCTAGTATTATTTAAATTTTGATTTGAAAATATTTGAGTGGTTTCATCCAAAATCTAACGAATGCCAACATTCCTATAAATCCGCACCATTTACGCTAATCTAAATAATGGGTCATGGTTTAATTTACATTGTTGCCCTCAAGCGTATTAGTTTTGACGGTTTTTTAGGAACTAATTGAGAATGCATAATAATTGTTAGTACATCTCATTCGTTGATTCTGAGGTAATCTACGGCTCATACGTTTTCTTATTTCTTACACTAAACAAGTTTTTTACCAGATCTCAACCCATATATATATACATACAAGTGTAAATAGGTTGTGAACCTAAAACGCCGACCACAGTAGGTACATGTCCAAACTCGAACTGCCGGTTCCGATTCCAGTGACAAGTTCGGGTCGGCATTTTCGATTTTTGTGGGCATCTCTATTTACGATAAGACTACATATATATTCTTATAGGATTTTGCAAGTATATTTATATTAAGGTTGTTATTACTCATTTTTTTAAGTTTAAAATAAAAAATAACAAATTGAACATTGATTTTTTAGATTTTATGATTTATAAATTAATTTCTAAGATACTAGAATATAGAATAAAAATTAAAATTAAAAAAAAGCAATGCAAACGTGATAAAACGACGAGGTGCCCACGAAGGTGCCCACCGGGAGGTGAGTAGCATATCATTTATATATATATATATATATATATATATATATATATATATATATATATAGGGGATGAATCAAGTGAAAACTAATTATATGATGAAACCTAAAAACTTTTTCCAGCCATTGATCTTAGTAGATCAATGGATATAAACACGTAGGATTTTTTATATATTTAATTAGGTGTGTTAATTTAAGGAGGATAATTATGTCATTATACTTAGTTTGTAACGGCAAGTCTCCTTAAATCAAGTGTGATAATATGGCAAGTCTCCTTTAATGCTATACAACCGAAAGTTTTGTTATTTTCTTGTTGAATTCTTTCACATTCGGTATTATATTTGCATTAATACAATCAAAATTGTGATGATATTCATTAAATATTATAATTTCAACTCAATCTTCACTTATGCACGTGAAACTAAAAAAGAAAAGAAATCAGATATCAAAGCAATCATATGAGTTGCAATGCGTTTTTGTTGAACTGTTATGTATCTTTTTATATATTATTATGCATCCTTGAATGTATTATTAGAATGCATTTTTGTAGTAAAGAAATGTATTTTATTTATGAATTAATGCATATATATATATATATATATATATATATATTATGTAAATGTATAATAAAATAGCAAAATATGCATTACCAAATTAATTTAAATGCAACAATTATAAGAAATACTTCCTCCTTCTCACCTTAAATGACCCCTTTTATTAAAATATACCTCACATATGAATAAAAGATGGGTCATTTAGGGTGAGACGGATGGAGTATTAAACAATACACTTAACATATAAATATGAAAAAAATAAATAAATAATTGATTATTAAATTATTGCAGTATTGAAAATCTAAACCTATACCCTAAACCTTGTTTGGGAAAACTAAACCCTAGACAATGAAAACTAAACTCTTGTTGGGAATCAAAACCGTAGCTTAAAAATCTAAATCTTAGTTAGGAAAACTAACTCCTAAAATTTTTTTAAAAAAAATAAAGAAAAAGAAAAACTAACTCCTATCTAGTAGGCCAACTAAGCCTCATATGTATATCATAATGCATTAAATGTAATTTTTTATGCATATTTTTATTTAAGTGAATGCATAATAACAGTTTAAAATATGCATAATACTTAATAAATATGCAAATAATGCATTTTTTTTATTACAAAAAGGCAATTATTTATAATAAGTTTTACAAGACATGCTTATAACTTATCATTAAAAATTGAAATCTATACACCTTAGTTGAAATTAATAATCACAATTAATAATCTATATATATTGGATATACATAATATGCATTTTGTTATTACGAAATACGAAATTTAGTCTAGTGTTCAAGTGCATGCATAATGTTTGTTCAAAATATGCATAACAAATGACAAAAAATGCATTATGACAAACATGTGAGGTTTAGTTTTTTCGGCTAGAATTTAGATTCCTGACAAGGGTTGAGTTTTCCCTACTAGGGTTAGGGTTTAAGGTTTAAGGTTTAAGGCTTAGTTTTCTTTGCATAAGGTTAATTTTTTTCGGTTAGGATTAAGATTCCCTATAAGGGTTTAATTTTCATCACCTAGGGTTTAGTTTTTCCTATTAGGGTTTAGGTTTAAGGTTGGATCCTGTAAAAACTAATTACTTCGTGAAAATCAGCAAACTATGCATTTTTATGCATACAATGATGCATTTCTATGCATATGATCTTGCATTATTATAATAATGTATGATATGCAAAATAATATATCTTTGTGATGTTGCATTTTTATACATATAGTTTTTCTTACTAGGGTTTAGGATTTAGTTTTTACCTTTTAAAATTTTATTTTATTTTGGCTAGGGTTTATAATTCCGACAAAGGTTTAATTTTCTTCCCTTAGTCCTTTGGGTTTAATTTTTCTTACTAGGGTTTAGAGTTAAGGGTATAATACTTTATGTGAGCACGCACGACTTCAAAATTATTTTACGGAATGCATTATTATGGTAAATTCAATGCATTATTGTACTTAAATGAATGCATTTTTTATCTATAAACTAATGCGTATTATGATGAAAAATACATGATTAACAAATTAATGCATTTTGGAATAACAAAATATATAAATGCATTTTCATCACTATAAATATATATACACATGGATAATTTTGATCTCTGTTAACAATTGAACATAACTTATTATATGCAATATGCATTAGCACATAGTCTAAAATGCATCATTAATTTATTAATGAATATGCATCATTATAGATACACATCAGAATATATTTACACAGAAGCCAAAGCCAAAATATGCCATTTTATGATTTAATATGCATCACTATATGTATACCAATGAATATATAATTTCAATCTCTAAATTTTCGTTGTCTTTTTTCCAAGGAAAAAAAAAGGCTTCTAAATTCTTGCATAAATTATCATATTAGTATCTTAAGTAAGATATATCCGATTCCCTACAAAAAAGGAGACATGATTTTGCAGAGTATTCTCTCTCTTCCAATTTGACATGTTTGACCTTAATTACACGGTTTATGCATTTTAAAATCTCTAATTAATTGGTTGGTTATTAATCTACTTCTAATCCTATCCATTGATTGTACCCAAATCAATGGTTTACAATAGTTTTTATGCATATAATGCATTATCATGAGAATGCAATATTTTATGATAAAAATGCAACACTTTTGTGTATAAAATGCAACGTTTTATGATGGGTTGCAGGTTTCACGTAATAATTAGTTTTCACCATAACTCATCCTTATGATATCTACATATTTGTGAAATAGTATATATTACTAATTATTAGTACTAGTGCATAAATTTAATTAATTTTCTAATGCACTACAAGTCTACAAAGTGTGCATAAATGCAACATATTATATAAATAAATGCATCACGATAATAAGTGTATTTTGGAAATATTAAACAATAGGATACTTTTCGAATTTACGGATCATAAATTGAAAGATGCATTTTTTTTTAAAGTAAATCTATTATTTCAATAATCTAAAAAGATACCATATAAGTGGGATATAGAATCCCATAATAATAGCCTTATATTAAGCAACGCAACCAACTAGAAAACTTTGGACGCTATTAACCTTATTGGAATTATAAAATACAAAAATAGATAAATAAATTGAGATATTTTTTCCACTTGTCGTAATCTTGATCCTACAAATATACTTAATCCATGGCTATTAAAAGTTTCTAATTTCCACACTAGTAATAGTTTCTACCAGAATGCAACCCTATATATATATATATATATATATATATATATATATATATATATATATATATATATATATATAAGTGTAAATAGGCTGTTAACCTAAAACGCCGACCACAGTAGGTACATGTCCAAACCCGAACTGCCGGTTCCGATTCCGGTGACAAGTTCGGGTCGGCAGTTTCGATTTTTGTGGGCATCTCTATTTACGATAAGACTACCTATATATTCTTATAGGATTTTGCAAGTATATTTATATTAAGGTTGTTATTACCTAACCGAGGTAGCAAGTTTTTATTGACTTCGGCTAGAAAGTGTTTTCATCTAGTGTTTATCTTTCCTACATCTACTACTATCTATTTCATCTCGTACATTCCTACGTGTACAATGATGAATCGTCGACTCGATGCAGAATCGAAACACAATTTTATAAAGGAGGTGGAAAAGAGGATCTTTTCTAACCCCATTTATACAAAATGGTCCATGGGAAGAGAACAATCACATTTCAATTCTAGCAAGCATCCTCTTTTCAAACCATCATCATTGATGCCCACTAACTGCAAGAAAATGAGAGAGAGAGAGAGAGAGAGTTGACTTGTATGGTACCGAGTTTTGGATGTTTCAACATCAGTCCAAAACACTCTTTTGGTACCTTCTACCCATCATCACATGCCTCCATGTGACTCCCACTACAATGGACGGCTCTGATGCATTCACACACAATGTAGCTAAGATTAAAGATTTTTCCCAAATCAAATTAATTAAGATGTGTGTTTGTGTTTGTGGTGTGGGTACATAAATCTAGGAGGTGTGTTCAAATAACATATCAACACAATGAGTCCAAGTTTTGCACATTGGCCTACAAACGTGACAACTTAAGAAAACAAGTTTGTCTAAATCATAAAACAAATCAAATATTTCTTACCTAGTGTTTGGTAGCTTTGCAGGTTATAAGGACAAGATACTTTAATAATCTCCTCTTCTTTGGTTAGCCCCTTCATTTTCAATAATCTTCTTGTGGTCCCTCTCCCCTAGCAATATTCATGTTCTATTGTTCTTCTTCTAAAAAAAATAAAAAAATAAAAAAAATATATCAGTTCATATGATTGTGGTTCATCAGTTCATTCTTTGCTTCTTCTTATACTTCTTCTGTCCATAATTTTTAGATCTCAATTTAATTTTTTTCACAATGATTTAGGATTTTTTTTAATGATGGTTTTTAAAGTGGATTTTTAGAAAATATTTTTCTATAGGATATTACGAGTACTCTATAAAAAAATTATCCAAAAATTCACTTTAAAACTCATCATTACAAGTTTCAAAATCAGCTAGAAAAAAAAATGGAATCCAATGGTCTTGAACGGGGTAGTATTTTATATATGATATTATAACATCATGATTTATGTAATACTACCTTCATCCTATATATTTAAACCACTTTGCTTTATGTACGTATTTCCACCGAAACCTAGTACGAGTTTTAAAATATAATTTTGTAGTATCGTTTTTTTTATAGTATCCCGTAAAAAAAACGATACTATAAAATTATATTTTAAAACACGTACTAAATTTCGGTGGAAATACATGCATAAAACAAAGTGGTCTAAATATATGGGATGAATGTAGTATATTGGTTGGGGAAAATAGAAAAGGTGTGAGATCTAAAAGACTATTCTCATAAAAACAATTAAATATGTGTAGTCCCACTAAGTTTTGAATCCAAAGAATCAAGAATTCAAAGTGAACGTATTTGGGAACTTGATTGATGGAAATTCCCCATCTTTTGTATAAATGGCCCACTTGCTAGCGCGCAAAAAGCCAAAATAGAAGTAATTTACACCAGATACAATTTTTTTCTATCATTCCATTTATTCATTTTTCAGGATTGAGATTGCATTCCATAACTGAAATGACAATATTAACCTTCATATATTTATAATACTAGTAGTACTATATTTCATTGCCAAGTGCATGAACTGGAATCTACCTGGAAAATGTTCAAATTTTTGCACTCTTTGGTTTATTTTCTTTGGTAACATCAATAGATTAAGATTAAGATTAAGATTAAGATTAAGATTAAAATTTAAATTAAGATTAAGAAATTGCCACGTGTTTCTGTTCACATTGTTTCTATCTGTCTTACATACCCATGATTTTACTGTCTCCACAGACAACTTAGGGAAACAAAGAGTAGATTAAAAAATAAAAGGATAAGGAAAAAACTAGAATCAAATAAAAAAAGATAACATAAAATGAGGAACCTGTCTACAAGCAAGCCACGTAAAATATTGCTACATGTGTAACATAGAACAACTAAGAAAGAAGGAGCCTTTTTTTTTTAATTTTTTTGTTCTTTTGACTCAATTGTTTGACTACCTCATGCGCAATATTACTAGACGATTATCATATAGTAATGAAAATAGTATATATTATAAATATAGAGTTTACACGGTTCTCTTTAATAATTTAATATATTATAATATATATAAGGATGTCGATTAACTCTGCCTAGTGAGAGGAGGTATTAGGTTGATTCCCACTAAAAGCTTGTACTAATAGTTAAGTTGTTAGATGGGTTTGTTATACTTTGATTGGTGTCATAATTTTCTTTGTAACTTGACATGTTAAATTTATTATAATAATATGTAATATTCTCAATATATATATAGACTTGTATATACGGGTATTTGATTGATCAATGACTGAACAAGCTATGCGTTATATGGAGAGTAGTTTTGATGGGAATCAATGCTTAGACAGGAAATAAGAATAAATCTAATTCATATATACATACATAGGGGTGAGATCCTGTACAAATGAGATTTTCCGTAAAAAGTAAAAAATAATGCACTATATGCACAATTATAATGCACGATATGTACAATTATAATGCACTGTGCTCATAATGCATTGTCAATACTATCATAATGCATCAGTCATCATAATGCATTTTCAGTACAATTATAATGCACCAGTTAATCTGGGCCATAGATCGCACCAAGATCAATGGTCCAGATTACTTCTCATTTCTTACGGAACTAGTCTTTTGTACGTGATCTCTTCACTACATACATATATATATATATATATATATATATATATTTTGCTAAATGAGTTATCCAGATTGATTCTCACTTATGAAGTTAGAAGTTATGATGATGAACTATATGACATGTTTGATGTACTAACATTTTCATGCACTGTATGCATTACTCTGATTCATCACCATCAATCTACGTCGTAAATTTATAAAGATCAACAATTCAGATTTGTTCATGTTTCAATATTTTTTAAAATAATACAGTCTACCATATGTTATTATTTTAATTTAGAAGTAAATTATGCGGAGATCAAGGAGATTTGTTCTTATTTTTTTTTATAATAATATGTATATAGACTCATGTTAAATTTATTATAATAATATGTAATATTCTCAATATATATATAGACTTGTATATACGGGTATTTGATTGATCAATGACTGAACAAGCTATGCGTTATATGGAGAGTAGTTTTGATGGGAATCAATGCTTAGACAGGAAATAAGAATAAATCTAATTCATATATACATACATAGGGGTGAGATCCTGTACAAATGAGATTTTCCGTAAAAAGTAAAAAATAATGCACTATATGCACAATTATAATGCACGATATGTACAATTATAATGCACTGTGCTCATAATGCATTGTCAATACTATCATAATGCATCAGTCATCATAATGCATTTTCAGTACAATTATAATGCACCAGTTAATCTGGGCCATAGATCGCACCAAGATCAATGGTCCAGATTACTTCTCATTTCTTACGGAACTAGTCTTTTGTACGTGATCTCTTCACTACATACATACATATATATATATATATATATATATATATATATATATATATTTTGCTAAATGAGTTATCCAGATTGATTCTCACTTATGAAGTTAGAAGTTATGATGATGAACTATATGACATGTTTGATGTACTAACATTTTCATGCACTGTATGCATTACTCTGATTCATCACCATCAATCTACGTCGTAAATTTATAAAGATCAACAATTCAGATTTGTTCATGTTTCAATATTTTTTAAAATAATACAGTCTACCATATGTTATTATTTTAATTTAGAAGTAAATTACTCGAGATTTGTTCTTATTTTTTTTTATATTAAGGCTCATTTTTATTCGATCTTCCCATATATGTCTTGCAAGAAGGGTCTTTAATCTTATCCCTTAGGCAATTTTCTTGCCGTAACAAATCCAATTCTTTTAGGTAAATAAAAATGTATAAAAAAACGCACAAGGAGTGCATCTTATGAGTTACAAAGTTTGGCAACAACAAACAAAATTAGATAAAACACACTGCATTTGGGAAAAGATTCAAAATTAAAACTTAACTTTAATTAGCTCAATTAGATTATCGTAGCAACTCGTCACTTTCTTAAACAGTCCACCCCCCCCCCCCATTTCAAACGTTTGATAAAATTCCATGCAATACAAATCCATAAGACTCCCAATTTCGATACAAATACTTTCTTGCAAAACTAGCTCATAGAAATGTAGTATGTATTTTTGCATTTCTACTAATTCTTGTTTATACATCCGAGTTATTGGAGAATTGACTCATCTTTTTATCATTAAATTATTAATATATCATCATTTTTGTTTTCAAAAGAATATTTTAATATTCTTAAAAACAAGAATATAATATCTCTTGTTTTTTGGAGAAAAGTACTTGGATGGGTAAAAACGTAACTTCAATGCAATAAAAGGTGGGCTGGGGGGAGCGGCCCACATTATGAAGGTGGGGGTCCGTCCAACCGTACTGGGCCATGATGATTTTACAACCAACAAGTACAAATCATTATCCTCTTCAATTAAAGACCTAAGATATTCTTGGTCGCCCCACTTTTCTGTTTCTTCTAAGGAGGCAACCTAATTACTAATTCTTCTACTTCTACTTTTTGGGAAATTCTTCGCCATATCTTTTTTTTTTTATTAATAATATTAACTGAAATTTAAAAACCATGCTACTAAGAATTTGAACTTGTAACCTTTGGTCTCGAAATTTAACCCCTTACTAGACCAACACATGCACACAATTCTTTACCATATCATTATCTCTTATACAATTTCTTAATTTTGTAACACATAAAAGTTTAAAAAAATAAAATTCTCATGTTATAATGGATCGTCAGCATAGGTCTAATTCTAAGAGGATTGTTTCTTTGCTCATCGTGTACATATATAGTGTGCTCACGACTGACGTGATAAATATATATTTAAGGAAAATTATTGTTAATACTCTTTTTGTCCCGTTTTATTAGTTTTATAGATCGCATATATGTGAGGTATGAAATATTGCTGCGGAACTAATAAAGCGAGACATGGGGAGTATATCTTATAAAAATAAATCTTAAAAAAAAAAAAACTTACTCAAAACAATTAATTTTAAATTAAAAAATTACTAACATGACACTGCTATAGTGCTATGTTAGGGTAGCGTTCCTACAAATTATAATATCGGGAGGAATACTCTGATCAAACTATTTAAAATATATTGTTAAGCGCAATAATATTCTGTGCGGCCCATATTATTATGATGGGCTCGGCCCATCTGAGCTGGCTATTCCCAACTTCACTAGTTTAGGAAATCAAACCAATCCAAAAGTAATGATTGAAAACGCAATCAAGCAGTAAGCAAATGGAAAAAAATCTTCTCGATCGACGATCGAGAGAGAGAGAGAGAGAGACAGAGTAGCACATTTACTATTTTTCTTCAACTTTTCGAATTCTTGCTTTTCTATTTTCCTTTTTTTTTTTTTTTTGAAAAGTTGAAATTAGAGTCAAACGAATAGCAATATGTTTTGGTTTTGGTTTCATACTACCTCCATCTCAATTACTACCTCCATCTCATATATTTAGACCACTTTGCTTTATGCACGTATTTTCACCGAAACCTAGTACGGGTTTTAAAATATAATTTTATAGTATCGTTTTTTTTTACGAGATACTATGACATAGTATCTCGTAAAAAAAAACGATACTACAAAATTATATTTTAAAACCCGTACTAGATTTCGGTGGAAATACGTGCATAAAACAAAGTGGTCTAAATATATGGGATGAAGGTAGTACTTATGTACATACACTGTACAACCAAAAACCAATGCAAAATTATTAAAGTGTGAAGTGAATGAGTGAAGTGATATAAAAAGTGTGAAGTGAAATGGTGAAGTGATATAAAAAGTGTGAAGTGAAGGGGTAAAATGATATAAAGTGTGAAGTGATAGGGGTGAAGTGATTTAAAGTGTGAATAAAGTGTGAAGTGATAGGGAGAAGTAATATAAAATTATTTTCATTTTAGGAAACGTACATAATTCGTGAGACGGACTAAAACGGAATATGTACATAAGTATCTGAGACGGAGGTAGTATGTTTGGTTGGTAAGGATAAGATCTGACCGCTTTTCACTTGACACGTGTCGGTTCTTGCGGACTTCATCTGACTCGGCTCCGAGCCGAATAGCGTATCGGCCGCGTTTGCTGCCCTCTATTGGGATTCGTTAGAGGGGTAAAAGTGTCATTATGCGGCTGTGAAGAAATCTGGGCCGTTGATGAGGAGTGCCGGAGATGGACGGGACAACAAGTTTAAAATTATGGGAGCCCCATATCACCAAACAAGCGAGTGGTCCCCACTCCAGCAATTTTGGACCCTTTTGTTAGTTTGGTTCAATTAATTGTGTGACATGTTGAATTATTAAAGGGCCGTTTGATTTCGTTTTCAATCACTTTTTTATGTTTCATCATTTTCGCAATTCAAAATCGTTCTTATTAGAATTAGAGAAATTTGGCATGCAATGATGTAAGTGGTGGAGCCAGGCCCCAATAATAAGAGGGGGCAAAAGTTTTTTTAACCTTTTGCCCTTATTTTTTTAAATTTATGGTGGGGCAAAATATGTGTAGTTTTTAAAATTTATACATAATCTTTATAAAATTATATAAAATTAGTACTAATATAAAAAATTTGAGGTGGGGCATTTGACCCACCACCTCATAAGGTGGCTTCGTCCCTGAATGATGTACACTCTTAGAGCATCCAGAACAGTGCATACAAAACTTATAGATACCGCTAAAAAAATACTCAAATTGCTAGGTGTCTAAATGCTCCTATAGTGGTTCGTAGGCACCAAATTATTACTTTTTTAATTTTTATTTTATTATTAAATTACTTTTTAATAAAAATTATTATGAAAATGTAAATTTTATTGAATTGAAATAAATTTAGAAAATTTACATTAATTTAAAACAAGAAAATCAAAAAGTGCCAGAAATACATTAGCCGGCTAATCTATCCCAAGTTGCGGTGATTCTTGTTCAAGTATTCCACCATTAGCAAGTGATTCTGAAGAACATCGGGTGACATCCTAGTTGTGTCTCTGCACAGGACGGATTGTTCTCCGAATGATCCATTGCTAGCAAAATAAAATTGTAGATGAAGAATGTAGAATAAATTAAGATGAAAATGAGAGAAGTATGAAAAATTGGGATGAAAATTGTGAAATGTGATTATAGTATTTATAGGAAAAAAAAAGAGAATCAAAACAATCGAATTGCACCACGTCACGTCCCGTACATAGGTGCTGGTGATGGGTTGTGCACTGACGAACCCCGTAGGTGCCTAGCATTGCGCAACGGCCACCTATCGATTTTAGGCGCTGCTACGCATGCTCTTAATTAGGTCAAATTTGATATCATATTTATATTTACTCCCTTCGTCCCAAGATTTTCGAGACCTTTTGTTTCGGCACGAGAATTAAGACATAAGTGTTTATAGTGTAAAGTGTATTGCGTGCTGGAATGTAATGCGATTTATGTATTTAGATATATTTTAAAACTAGAGCATCATAGATGCATACAAATATATTCATGTTTTATCTTAAATGAAAGATCTTATCGAGACCTTTAATTTGATATAAAAATCTTAAAAATCTGAGAACAAAGGAACAAGTTATGATAATTTAAACTTTTAAGATTTAAATTATATTGGGATACATGCTGAGAGATGAGTGGATGGTCTAATTTAATAAGGGAAAATTAATTGTAATAAGGGAAAACTAATTGTACCATTAGTATGCTTATTATTTCCCAAAAAAAAAATATGTTAGAAATCTTATGACGGCCCAAAAAAGAAATAGTGTCAGAAATCTTGGGACGAAGGGAGTATTATATATTTCTACCTTATTTTCATTCATAATAATTCCTCAAATTTCAAAGAAATAGGATATTATGGATAGAACGAAATGAGTATTCAATTCTATGATAATGTATTACTCCTATTAGAACATGACGGAGAGAAATATATACCAAAAGTCATTGTGAAGACCTAAAAAAAGTATTGACAATTGAAAAATAAAAATCAATAGTGACGAGAAGACAATAAAATTATAACTCAATCATTTTATTTTTGTGCAGACTTACATCACATCATATTGGGAGGATCGAAGGTACAATCCTTTGTATCACCTACGCGTATGTGGGCCGTCCACGTGAAGATGCTGAGGAAGAATACTGCTAACCTTAAACCGGGCCAGTTTGTTCATCTGAATTTAGTTTTGTATTAATTGACGTGCTTGTGGACCCAGCCGACTCCCCCCACCCCTTCCTGAAATCACCCATGAACCACCCCCTTAACCCTAGTACAATTGCATATAGTTAAAGTGTATTTTTGATTTGAGGTTTAGTTACATATTTGGAGGAACATTAATCGTATTAAATGTTGTGTTTAAGTAAATCAATGGCAAATATATTTAAGTGAGTTGTTGATTTTGATTTTGATTTTTTATTTTTTTATAAGCATTGTGGAAGCCTTTTCATGTTAGTTGCATAATAGTGTTTCTGTAATATTGAAAAAATAAACATTATTTTATATTTCTTATATTACCAGTATATTAATGTTTAATATAAGTTGGTTGTTTAAAAAAGATAATTTTATTAATTTGATTTTGAAATATTATTTTAGACATTATATTGAGAGGTGTAGATACCGAAATTATTTTCTGTTTAACATCGGTTGAAATTTGAAGGTTATTTTGGACGTTTATGTTATTGGTATGAATAAATAAATATATTGCATTTTCAAGTCTATTTCAATTTTACATTATGTAATCTCATAATTAATACAAATTCGAAGTGCAAATAAAAAGTGTAAAAAAAATTGCCAAATTATTTTAGGGGTAATGCGGGGAAGGTCTAGCATCCGCTGGCCCAATTAAAAAATTATGAATAAACAGTGGAATACATACATTTGTGTATGAATGGAGCATTAAATGTCCGATTAGCAATTTTTGTGTATTTATGCAATAATTTTTAAAGAGTGAAATGAATTACTCCATAGGTAGAAGTATTACCGCTTCTGAAATTATTTTAACAAGAAAACTTGTTCGTTGCTAATAGAAGAGAGCATTTCAGTTTTTGATAGACGAGAGGTAATGGAGGATGCAAAGAAGAAAAGGAAGAGAAATAAAAAATGGTGAAGGTGGGCCAATCAAGAACAATGGTGAAAGTAGGGTTGGTGCAAATTCCCCCAAATTGGAAATATTTTAAATGGTTTCTTTAGGTATCGATGAATTTTTTAAGATAGCTTACCACTCCATTAAATGATGTAAATGATGGAAAACTTGTAGTTTTTGTGGGTTTACATACCCCTGTGTGACTTCTTCTTCCTTGACCATGATTTTTTTTTTGTCCTTATAGCAAGACCTTTTTTGCCCCCCCCCCCTCCTTTTCTTTAACTTCATTCTACCCTTTTTTTTTAAAAAAAAAGTCTGTGCACTACTTTTGTTGTATGGAGGCCCCGCTAGGGGCATTGGTCAGGAAAAAACCCTAAATTGTTCAACCCTATATACGATTTGGAATTATTTGGTGTGCGGTTATTAGATTGACCTTAGTAAAATCTATTCCTGTAACGCCCCAACCCCCAGGGCATGTAAAAATGTGTCTCGGAGACAGGGCGCCACGGGTGGGACGCTAAGGCAACTTATAATTCATGAGTGAGCTTGGCACTTTTGAGTATGAATGGTCGGCGGGTGGGGGTATTGTAAAATGGCAATTAGCTTATAAGGCTTAGGTAAAGGGGAAATAAGGTCAAGGAAGGAAGGAAAGAGAGATGCGTCATTAATGCACATATGGACAGTTAGACTTGGTTCGCAACATTATTAAAGTACAACATAACTTACAAGATTTCAAAAAGTAAAACTTGACTTATTTACAATTACATAACATCACTTAGCGAACTTGATTCAATTACTTGACAACGGAAACATAGTTGTGGCGCATGTGTGAAGATACGCGTCACGGGCTACAACCGTAACATCCCTCGCCTCGGCCCGCCTCTCTCTTTACCTCTAACTTCCAGTTAACCTGTACATTTAGAAATACGCGCAAGGGTAAGTACATTGATTGTACTTAGTGAGCTTGCCCCAAAATAAATGCCACTTAGGGCTATAGAAATAGACTTGCCCATTTAATGCAAGCTCGGGGGTTTTAGGAAAGATTCTGAGTTGCCTTTGAAAACATACTTTGCATGCTCTTACTTTCTACATGATCATGATAAGACATGAGTGCTCAAAATAAACATGGCGTACCTAGTCTACAGTTTAGAGTTGTGCCGAGAGGTTGGCTAACCTCTCAGACACATTACCATTCTTCGTGCGCACACCCGTCTGATACCTTCATCAGAGGGCCGATCGTTCATCTGCAGTAGACTGGTTAATGCATGCATAAAAAGTGGCAAGTCTAACATTTATAAACATTCTTTAATGTATTTGATAACATGCAATCTTTCATAAAGCATTTTGTATATTGAAAGTAGAGCTCACTCTTGAGTGCTTAAGCAAGCAGGCAATCAATCAATCATGCTCTCCTCATCGCCTCGTTCACTTAAGCTCCACGATAACACCTTTAATAATATAGAAACAATCAATACTAGTTTTAAGCATATAAGCTAATCATTTCTAACCCTTAACTTATTTATCTATACTTAGCTTAATAATCTTAACTTATCATTTTAACTTATCCTTCATCTTGTTACTCTTATACTTAATCACTTAACCTCATTAACTAAAGAGGTAAGGGAATGGATTGAAGATGAATCCAGAATGTCAATAGACTTAGATGATCAATAGATCAAAGCTAAATCAAGAATGCAGGTGATTTAAGAGTGAATGCAAGTTGATTACTTAAGACATGATCCGGCAGAATTGCCACACTTGGAAGATTAGGCTATAAGTCAAGCATACAAGCTTCAATAGACATGTAATTCATATGGATGGAAAGATAAGACAATAAGCTTTCCAATGATATCAATTTCAAGTGCTTAAGATGAATGAATCATGAGATATGAGTTCAACGTTGGCTTGGTTCAAACAGGGAAATCAACTCTGCAACACTTTACAAAATAATTTATTTCTCTCGATTGGCTAGGCAAAACATGACATAACTTGGTGACTTAATAGTCAAGACATTGTGCTATAGCATGTTTAAATTTCAAAAACAATGCACGTAGGGATTTAGAGAAATCAATTTATCATTGAAGGACTTAGATTCTGGAAACATGGATTTGGCAGATTCAAGATCCCAACTTTGAGCTAGGATAACTAGAGCAATACTTAATCATTTGGGGTACACTTTATATCAATAGAAAGGCCAGACAATGAAGAAAAACTTTCATGTTTCATAGTTCTCGAGATAAACATGGGATCATTGTGAAAATTGTGGATCAAGTTCGGAGGTCACAACAACTCCTCAGAATTTTCAGAATGTACATGCCAACTTCAAAACGCGATGGTGAGCTCATGCGAACTTGGATGAAGGCATATGATACATCAATAGAAAGCAGAGATCATGAACTTCAACATACAAAAAGAATTAATTCAAGATATCTCATGAATCTCTCAGAATCGAGCTCACAAGTTCGAGGTAAAAATTTGGAAATTAGAACAAGGATCATCTTTCAAATCTATCAACGTAATTGTCATCCTACGAGCTTTATATACATGGATTGAGGTGGGAATCATAAAGAATCAATCAAGATAATAATATCTTGAAGGGACAAAGGTCGGCCATGAAGAGATCAATGATCATACCGATTAATTTTCAAGATTTTAACATCATCATACTCGCAACATCAAGGGGAGTTTGATTATGGAAGAGTTATGATCATTCAACAACTTTGGCTTGAAGGCCAAACTAAATTCATAGGTTATCTTGTTCGAATCTACTCTTAATAGGTGGATTTATGTTCATTACATCAAGGGGTGAAGGATTATACCTCAAGAATTCAAGATGATCGAACAATCTTCAAGTCGCCGGAAACTCGAGCTTGCATGGGCTAGATGCCGACTTTAAATGGTGAATCTGAGGCTGGAAATGGAATCAAGAGGTCGAGAAATGGGGGAGTGTGAATTTTCACAGCGATCGGAGGAGTTTTCCGGTCGCCGGAGCGATTTCCAGTGGGCGGCTTGTGGTGGAGGCAATTTCCGGCACTAGTTAGAGAGAAGTGAGAGCTTCTCTCACTAGGAATGGAAGTGTGGGTTTCAAATGAAGACTTGTTGACCATTTTATTATTTATACTTAGTTTAATTCTTCTCATTGTGTGACACTTGTGCACAAGTGTATTTTTCCCACTATTTCTAATAATTGGTGCCCACTCATACTCTAGTATCTCATTTTGTGTATCTATTCTTAATCCTATAGATGCATAAAAATACATATGGTGTCCAATTAATTGATCACCATTCACATATAAATGATTCTCGATCACTTCGTCAAATAAATCATACTTTTCATTTAATCACATAACATTCAATCACGTAGCCATGTAATCATATTGTCGAGCCTAAAAACACGTAATGCATCTTATCATAGCATCATACTATGCTCGACTCTCACATATATCGAATAACACCTTCGTTATTCTAGAATTCACTAGACTGCCACGACAGTCGAAAAATAATTTCTTAATTGCATACTAGCTCATCCGAGCTTACTTAACTTACTCATTAGCCCTAACTAATAATGCTAGAGCTATAAATTTCTCTCATTTCTGGATAATACTACTTAATTTACCATGGAACTCTATTTAATATATTAGCTAATTAAATAATATTATATCTTTAATTAGCTCAAAAATTATTAATGGAAATCGAGAGGCGAAATTTTCTAGGACGGATTTTTGTGGGGTGTTACAATTCCCTTTTTTCTTTGAAAGGCAACTCTATGTAGCGATGAGAACTGCGAAAAAGAGTATAATAAAATCATGTGAAGAAGAAATATTTGAGTTGTAATTATTCCTAGTGATGTAATTATTTAAATACAGAGGGCAAAGTAATTTTGTTGGTATGGCTTATTTTATCTGTTGCACGGCATGAAATGTTTGTTAAGGGTTATTCCCATCATGAAAAGGATGTATTTTGATATTAATTTGAGATTAAGATAAATAATATTCTTGCTAAGTTACGAAGCTCTAGGCATGAAAAAAAAAATAGTTATGATGCATATGTTACCATTGCTTTATCTTTCTGTAGCTTCCATATTTTAATTTTGATGTATATTATTTTTAGATGATATAATAACAATATTATAATTTAAGTATGTTTTACTGTATTTTTATATTTCAGTAGATTAGTATATTACTTGACATGTGAACAATCTGATAATGAAGCTATGCGATTAGCAAAAACTACAAAAATAATGGATATGATTTGACTCGAGTCGTAAAAGTTCAGTTTTAATTACTTTTTGATTAATAGTAATTTGTATATGATGAGTAGGTTGTTGATTATTAATAAATGAACTCATGATACTACTAGTTAAACAATTGAATTCGAATTAATGTGATGAGTAACTTATTTGCAGTCCCAATATACTCAGCTATTTGGATGGTCTCTTGTACTTTGCTCTACATTTTTTATGTTCAAATATGTTTTTTTTGTATCTTTTTGAATGTAGAATTGTTTTTAACAGAGGTAAGAAATGTCATTGCAGGGTCAAGAAGAGTTTATTTCAGGTACCGGCGAACTTCATTTCACGGTAGATCTTCGCCGAAAAGAGTAATAGAACTTGTGAATCAAAAATTGGACGCAATAATAATTAATTGATTTAGATCATATTGTTTTGGTGCCTATCTGAAATTCCCATAAATGGTACTTTAAGATCCTGTTATGTTCTCCTTGACACGCCATTTGGATTTTACTTCGAAAGCGGATGGAGTATTGAGGCTTAATTTTAATGGTGTTCATGCCATATTTGGGTTGAAGGAGTTCCTAGCCATTACTGGCCTCCCCTTTGGACCTTCGCACGCAATATCAGATACCTCTAGATTTGTGGGCAGAATATTTGGTTTGGATTTAGCTCTTCGCACGAGTTACATAGAAAAAAAAGTTCATAGAGGTTTGTTCTAAAAGTCACGGAAGCGAGGATCATGCCCTAAAAGTCATTCTCTGCCTGTTTATTTATGGCATTCTCGTTGGTCGAGGATTTAGCGATCATCTAATCCCACAGGAGTATATATCTCTGTTCGACAACCTGAATGCATTCCATAATTTCCCCTAGGGACGTGTTGCATATGATTACTTTGTCTCCAACTTTTTCAAAATCAGTGACACCGTGCTGTCTCAAGTCGACATCAACAAGAATGTTTCTGTTGACATGCTCGGATTTGCTCTTGCTCTTCAAGTCCGAACCTTGGAGGTTTTCCCAGAAATGGAGAAATGCGGAGCTACAACAGACATCCACGATTGGGCATTGAACCCCGAATTATTGGGTGGTCGTGCATCAAGAGAGTACATTACTATGATTTCAAGCGTCTTTTTGAGGACTCTCAACCACTGAAGAAGGTTGGTTTTTTAAATGAATTTTCTATAATTTAACTTATTTTATTACACGTTTTCTGATGAAGGTGTGTTTTCACGTTTATGTTGTGAATTGTAGGTTCATGTCATATTTAGTCCTAAAGAATGAATTAAATTAGTTGTAGCCTCTGCTCAGGATCAGTGTTCTAAAAAACAGCCTAGGCGCTACAAGGATGTCGGGCGCCTCGATTTTAGGCTAGACAGAACTGATGGGCGCTAATCAAAGATCGGCCGCCCAGACGTCCTAGGCTGTCCTAGGCGGTCCAAGATGGGCTAAACGGCTGGGCAGGATTAATGGGCTAGACGGGCTTCGATGGCTGGGCGGCCTGTTAGGGTTAAAAAAAACAAATTAAGTTTGAAATTCAAAAAAAAAAAAAAAATCACTCACGCAAGCCGCAACTCCTCTAGCGACAACGATCTTATGCGTGTTTCCTCTTCCAGCAGCAACTCGCTTATGCCGGCGTCACCACCAGCCACCCGCCTGCGTCGCGCCGTCGCCACCCATCTCTTCCTCCATCTGAACTCTGAAGGCACCTGTTTGCACAGCCGCAGAGGTCGGTTTCTCTGAGTTCTCTGTATAGTACTTGTTAAAAACTTAAAATCGGCATATGAGTGTTGTTTCTTGTTAAAAAAACTTATTTCCAAGTACTTATTCGATGATTAGTGTCATATTTGATATCCTTGAATGGGTTTACCATTTATGATTTGTACTGCTTGTAAATGGTAATTGAGTAGTTGTTTTTATTTAAAGTGGATATAGTAGTATATGAATAGAGTATAAATTATGCAAACTAATTGTTGATTTTGTAGATTGTGGCCTACCAATGTTGCCGACATTTAATATAATTGTTGTTGTTATCAAGATATTTTGAATTGTCTGCATACTAGTTGCAACAATTGTACATTATTTAATTTAATAAAGCTACCGTGACTCATTGATATTACTTAATTCAAGTGTATTAGTTCAATTTTATGACTTGCTATGGAATTTATGTGTAGGAAATTTATCATGTCACAATCACAAGAGATACCGACAAATCAAAATGATGCTTCCAAGGCTTTGAATATCGACTCAACGACGAACAAAGCTACTACCAAATTGAAGAGAGGTAGTGGTGATGTTGGATAGGACTATGTCATGCTTTGTAATCCAAAAAATATAGATAAATGGAAATGCCTCAAATGTGGAGGTGTTTATAGTGGCGGGATATACCGAGCTAAACAACATATTGCCAACGTTAAGGGTAGTATTTTGCCATGTCCGAGATCAAGTGATGAAGATAAAAAGTGATGCTTGGATGCACTTGAAGCATCAAAGACGAAAAAGAAAGTGAAGAAACAAGGAGATATCAATCTTAGAAGTGAAGTTGAGCTTAGTGAAAAGCCAATCATCGAAGAGTTTGATGAGATGGAGGGGAAAGGAACCAAAAAGGCTCCACGTACTCTTGGAGCTATGGATAGATTTGTTTCAAGCATCAAGGTTGATGACGAGGCTTTAAGTAAGCAAAAAAAAAAGGCAACAAAATATTAATGATGCTCTTTTGAAAGAACGGACTCTTCAAGTACATCAATACTTGGCTAGGTGGGTGTATATATGAGTCCGGCATTCCTTTTCATGCGATGGACAATGATAGCTTCAAATGACTTGTTGAAGCTATTAGACAATTTGGTCCGGATTATCAACCACCAAGCCAATATTTTTTTAGGGAGCCACTCTTGAAGGGATAAGCGTAAAAAGTGAAGACATCACTCAGGCTCAAGAGGAAGAATGAGAGAAAAATGGTTGCTCTATCATGACCGATGCTTGGAGTGATAGGACTAGAAGAAGCATTATGAATTTGTGCATGAATTCTAGGCTTGGAACTACTTTTCTTAGTTCCAAAGAGGCTTTCTTAGATGCATATATGGGTGAATACATATTTGAGTATGTGGATGAGTGTATTGAAAATCTTATTGAAGAAAAAGTGGTTCAAGTGGTGACCGATAATGCTTCAAACAATATGGCGGCGGCCAATATGTTGCTTGCAAAGAGGCCTTGGATTTTTTGGACTCCATGTGCTACTCACTCCATCAATCTAATGCTTCAAGCCATTGGTAAGATCTCTATTTTCAAGAATACAATTGCAAAAGCTAAGAGTTTTACCATCTTTGTCTATTCTCATCACAAGACTTTGGCATTGATGAGAAAACGTATAAAGAGAAATATAATTCGACTGGGGGTAACTAGATCTGCCACGGCTTTCTTGACATTGTAAAGCTTGATAGAAAAGAAAGAGGATTTGAAGCAAATTGTGAACTCTAAGGAGTGGGAAGGGACAAAAGCTTCAAAGAGCCCGAAGGGGAAAGCTGCTTATGCTACCATACTAACTCAAAGCTTTTGGAATGGTGTGGCTATGTGCTTGAAGATATTCACACCATTAGTGAAAGTGCTTAGACTTGTTGATGGATATGTGAAGCCGGCCATGGGTTTTGTATATGGTGAGATGAAAAAGGCAAAAGAAGAAATTAAAGAAGCCTTAAAGCACAAAGAGAAGAGATATAAGTCTATACTTGAGATAGTGGATGCAAAAGCAAAAGGTTGTATTGATACTCCACTCCACTTGACCGCTTATTTGTTGAATCCATTTTACTATTATGGCACTTCATCTACATGGTCCACCGATGAGAATGCCATTATAATGGAAGGATTCTTCTCATGTATAGAACGATTCTATCCAGATGAGGATATACAAGATAGAGTGGCGGATGTGGAGTTAGACATGTATACAAATAAAGAAGGTTCATTTGGAAGAAGCTTGGCAATCAAAGGATGTGGGGAAAATGATGATACTTATGATCCGTGTAAAATATTTAATTATTTATTGACGTGGTTTTTTTTTTAAATATTTTATATAATTTTATATGTTCATTGTCTTATGGATTTTTATATCTTCTTTTGATGTATAGTTAAACGGTGGTCTAATTATGGCATTGCTACACCTAATCTCCAAAAGCTTGCAAAAAAGATTTTTTCTTTGAGTACGAGTTCATTCGGATGCGAAAGAAATTGGAGTGTCTTTGAAGGGGTAGTTACTTTCTTTGTAAATAACTAAATATTAAATATTGAATTATTGATAGTATTCTAATTTTCTCTAATTTATAATTATGATCCATACAAAGAAAAGGAATAGACTAGATACCGAATTGATGAATAAACTAGTGTATGTCCAATTCAATACAAGATTGATGGACAAGAAAAAGAAGAGTAAGAAAGATGATGTGCATTTAGCAAATGAGGTGTAATATCCCGAATTTTCCAAAGTATAATTTAGTTAAATAATAATAAAAAAAGAGAGAGTCTTATTAGTAAATAATGAGTATATCAAGATAAAATTTCTAATGGTATATGTCATTAGAGAAAATACGTATATATATATATATATATATATATATATATATATATATATATATATATGTGTGTGTGTGTGTATGTGTATGTGTATGTGTATGCATGTCGTTGGTAAAATTTACATAAATATACACATGTATATATTTAGGTTCATGCATGAACTTGATTAATTTGCACTTTTTACACTATTTAAAATACTATTGTAGTTATATTTATTAATTAGTATACTTTCAATGCATGATATATATTGATACGTGCATGCATGTTGTAATGCATATAATAATTATCTAATACATTATATATGTAGATATAACTTTGGATAATTACCTTTTCAAAGTGAAGAGCTACATGACTCTTGTTTAAGTTTTATACGTGGCACACTATTAGTACATAAAGGCTTGGTGAGTAATATACATAGCCGTATGTGTCGAAACCTAGATTGATGACTAATTAAATCAACAATGACCAGCAACTTAAAACTTTCCTATAAAAGTATGTGTAGTATTCTTCATTTTTTTATCAACAAGTTTTAGTTTATATCATCCCAACTCTTCCGGCATTCTTCCATTTTTTTTATTAAAAAAATAAGTTTGTATCTCTACAACCTCGATCAATATTTTCAAGGCTTTACTGAAGAAAGGTTATAATATAAGTTAGAGTTATTCTCCAGGTTGCTCCAGATTACAGGTGGGTAAAATATTTTGGCATTGTTTTTAATGCTGTTTAAATTTATGTTATAAAATGCAATTATCCATAAAAATGTTTTGTGTGTATGTTCCAAGAAATGACTCTATGGATCGATCGAGATTCATTGTTAGTATTAGATATACTAACTTTGAATTGTGCGCACCCCGGTTACATACAATGCCTTGATCACGTCGTATGCTAACTAATGGCGAATTCCTTGAGTTTCGACTCAGGTTTTCTGCAAGTACTGGGATTATTTAGGGTTACGGCCCTGAACCCGGTCTAGATGAACCAAAGGTGATTTGTAGCCTTGGTTGAGTCCAGGAATGAACATCACACACCCCAAAATGATATTTGTATTTTCAAGAGTTGTTTTATGCAAGCCTCTTGATATACTATGTATGGATAAATTGCCAGTTTTTAAAATGCTTGCCAAAAGGGCATGACCACTAAGTACATCAAGTACTTAGCCCAAAACTCTTTCAAATATTTTCAGGTCTGGAAGCAGGTGATGCGCAGCAAGGCTGAGGCAGAGGGTTGTTGCAAGACTTTATTAAGCTTCCGCTATGTTATTTTGCTCATAACTCTGATAACAAGACTACTAGTTTGGTAATAATAAATAAGTCGAGGGCGTCATCTTCCAACCCTCTAGTTATATAATATGGTTTCTTTGTTTCCTAAACTTATTTCTCTCTTCCTATTTTACTTATTATTGGATGGAGAGTGCCGTATATCAGTTCCTTTTGGAAGCTCGAATTCCCACTCAATTATGGTTATCCCATTTTTCGAAGTGGATGTCGACTCCTCTAGTTTACTGAAAACCGGTTTACCCCATCTTTTACTTTATGCAAGGTGGAGAGTGCCCTGCAATGGTTCCACTTGGACGCTCGATTTCTTACTCCTCTTGGTAATTCCAATGTGTCGTAGTAAATGGTCGACTCCACTTGGCAACTTGACGCTGGTTTACCCCACCATTTTCTTTATAGTCTCATTCTACGTTTTAAGATACTCATAAAATAGTCATAAATTAGTATTATCCCCTTTCTTCCCCGCTTCTTTAATCCAACCCCCGTCACACCCTGGTTCACAGGAATCGGGGCGTGACATGAGGCTACTTATGCACAATCGTGGATGGTTGATGGATTAGATGATGATGAAGTCGATCATCGAATGAACGAAGAAAGAATGTTCGTTGGAATAAGTGAGAGAAGTGGATGAAGATGATTTTTTATCGGATGGATCCAGGAGGATTATGATGATGAGTTTGATTTTGATGATTGAAACATGGAGCATGAAGTTAATTTGCAAGACTATGAGAATGAAGAAATGGAAGAATAGATTATAGATTTTTGAAAACCCATGGATTTCATTTTTATTTTAACTCATGAATTTCATTTTTATCTTAGACTTTGATTTCTAATCTTTAAGTAGGACTACTAAGTTTATTGAATTTAAACTTATTAATTAGCATATTTTATATTTTTAACTTTTAATCATGAATTTGATAATAATTAGTACATGTTTATATTATTTGACATTGTGTAAAAATACTAAAATAGTAAAAAAAATGCATATTACGCCTAATCCGCCTAGCCGCCTAGATGCTAATCTTCACTCCACCACCCTACTAGTGTTTAGTGTCTTTTAGAACATTTCTCATGATCTCTTATTTGATGGAAATTTCTCTGGTGCTGCCGCATCGACATCAATGTCTGAGGTGGAGATGTGAAGAGGAAGTTGCATTTCCACAGCAATGGACAAGAATCTGAAAAGGTTGACGATGGAAATGGAGCAGCTATTTCTAGTGGAGACGTGAAGTGGTACAAAAATATTATTGTTCTCAGATCCTCCATGGAGTTAACAAGTGCATAAAACTCCCCTTCATTGAATGATTTGAATCCCTGTACTACATCTAAACGGGAAGCCATGGCTAAATCTCCAGATCTTTTCGTTGATTTAGCATATCCCCAGGTATAATTATTTGTATTGAAATTTTATTTCATTACGAGCAACACTAGAATATTTTCATTAATTGTTACATGTCACATTTATTTAATATTATCTTTTGTTCTTATCCGAAATTAAATTTGTTTTGTGACTTAAGCAATTTTGTAGTCTTATAGAAATAAGAATGTACTATACTAACTGCACGTATTATCCTCATTTACCAACGATGTTCTGGAAACCTCATCTGACTTAACTGATGCCATATCATGGAATGATGATTGGTCTTATTTTGTTCTTAATGGAGCTGCATGCAGCAGCCCAATGGTGAAGGCTTTCGATGATCCCTTCCTTGATGACAACATTGAATCATTATTCGCAACCTACCCGCTTTCGACACCTCATGGATAGACGAGGCATACAGGATCATGGATGTTATTACATAGACAGAAGCTACTATCCCCGTAACTGTGACTGTGAGTGAGTATTCAGCCCACTCAGCAGTTGAAAGTGGTGTGAGCAGCCTGCTCTCACGCGATCTTGGAGACAAAGCATCGTACTTGAAACATACTCATCCGCTCAATTGTCCTTCCCCTGAAGAAGTAAATTCTGTTAACTTAACTGATCTCTCAGGTGAAGATTCATTTACTTCTCCAAAAAAGCAAGATTGGCGAGGATGTAAGCTTGTTATGTATAGTCCAATGAAAAGGTACAAGAAGCGACACCTAAAGCATTTTAAGGAGTGGTATGAGGATGCCAAAGATGGATTCAAGTAAGAATGACTTATGTTTAATCCTTACAAGTTTTTGCTATTAATTCAGTTGGAGTAGATTTGAATGTTAATCACTTTTTGAGAATCAACTAAATGTGATTATCCTTTCAGTTCAAAGGAATTTAAGCTGCATACCATGTATAGATCTTGATTGGATACGTCAAATCTATTGTCCTAATTTGAAGCTGGGTGATGAGGTAATAACTTTCGACCAGAGTTTTAGTTTATTACGATCTAAGAGCTTTGTGCTTGCCGCCATCATGTTTTACCTGATTATGTAGTCTAACTTTCTATTTTTTAGCATTGTGATGTACTAACCGCAAGTATTTACATTATGTTTGGGCCTTGCTTCAAAATTTTTTCGATGGGCACCATCGAAGAATGAGCCCACCCAAAATAATTGAGAAATAAGAAACAATTTTTGTTTAATCGAAACAATATCACACCATGTAACGCCCGGTCCCCCAGGGCATGTGAAATTGTCCGTCGAGAGCAGGTTGCTACAAGGGGGAAATGAGAAAAGGCTAAGGCTAAAGACTACTTGATCTTAGAAGGTGTTCATTTATTAAACGAATAATTCTAAAGGAAATATTTAAATATCAAATGAGATACTTATGGAATAGGAACGAGTGAGAAGGAAGTGTTTGGTAGGAGAAAGTAAGAATCAAAGAATGAGAAAAAGGGAAGGAAGATATGAATAAAAGGATTACACATGACCCTTGACTTTTCATCTACTTATTTAATTACATAATTGTAACTATGTGAATATTCTGTTTGTTATCATTGATTTATGGACTTGAATCTGATTGCGGAAGCTTGGTTGTGAAGTATGTATGGAGACACGCTTCACTGGACTACAACCACAATATCTCAATTCTCGCCTCGCCATACCTTCATCGTTCGCTCTCCAGTTAGCCTGCACGTGTAGAAATACGTACAGGCAGTGTTCTAAAAGTCGCTAAACACTAGTAGGGCGGTGGGGGTGCGACTAGGCGGCCTAGGCGGGGGGTCTAGGCGGTGCCTAGACGGCCTAGACGAATCAGTATAAAATCAATGTCTACGTCAAATTTTCATATATTTAAACATGATATCCATAAGTTAAAGTATAAAATCCATGATTTTTCAACTATAATTTAATCTTACAGCCCATCAAGCCCCGACTAGCTCGTCTAAACCCCTAGGATTGCCTAGACATGCCTAGGACCACCTAGGCACTTGCCTAGATGCCGATTAATTCATTGCCGCCTAGAGCAAACCGTCTTGCCATTAATCGGGACGGCCCGACACCTTCTAGCGCCTAGACGCCTTCTAGCGCCTAGACGCCTTCTAGGCGGCCAAGTCGGCCTTCTTTTAGAACATTGCGTACAGGGCGTCAGTACATTAATTGTACCGAGTGAGCTCGTCGCCAAAAGCAATGCCACTTAGGGCTATAAAAATCAGACTTGCCATTTTGGGCATACAATGGTTTTAAGAAAATACATGTATTGCCATTTGAAATCTTTTGCATGCTTTCTAATATTCTATATGCTCATGATATCTATGTCGCGACAAACATTAAACATGAAAACCAAAGCTACATAAATTTGTGTGCCGAAGGAGTTGGCCACCTCCCTCGACACCTTACCATTCTTGTGTACACACCAGTCTGATACTGAATCAGAAGGGCCGATCGTTTCTCTGTCGTAGCTTGGCTGAAATGCATGAGAAAACTTGGCAAGTCTAACAGTTCATAAACATGCAATCATATGCAATCAAAACGTGCTTTATGAAACAAGCTTTATATATAGGAAAATAAAGCCCACTATTTGTTATAAGCAAACAAGCAAGCAATCAATCTCCGAATCTCCTTGTCGCCTTATCTCCGAAGCTAGTAACCTATTTACACATAATAGATTAATACTAACTTATATTTGTAAATATATAACTCCTTTGTATTTATTCTAATCCTAGTCTTATCTTATAATTCTTATCTTAACTTAAACATACCTTCTTAATCTTTATTACTTAAGGGTGTGTGAGAAGGAATGTGTGAGGTTAATTAACCTTGAGCATCCTGATCAAAGGTTTGGAATGAAGGTAATAACTTAAGGAAGAATAGACTTTTAAATCTTGGAACAAAGCTTCGGCAGTATTGCTATACTTGAAAGGATATGTATAACTCGAGCATATGATCTTCAATGGAGTGTGGAATATATGATATAAATATACGAGAATAAGCTTTCTATGATATCAATTAGGATCTCTGAATGTGAGTGAGTAATGAGCTACAAGCTATTCTTTGATACGGAATGACAAGGATTCGAATTCTGCGACACTTTAGAAGAATAATTGTTTCTCACGTCATCACAACTTGAAACAAGGCATATGATGTGGCTCTCGAAAGATAAGACAAAGGGCTATAATATATATTAATTTCATGATTTATGGGCGAGTGAGTTGTGAGATATCTGATCATCATTAAGGAACATAGAGTCTGGAAAACTGGAACTCGGCAGATTGGACATAGTGACTTTGAGCTAAGATATCTCACTCGTTTCTCAAGCAAATCGGGCGTGTGAGCTATCAAAACTGAAGTTCAAACAACAAGGAACAATTTTCATGTTATAAATTTCAAATTCGAGCAAAGGAAAGTGTTCGAATTAAGGATGAAAGATAAATCCCGAATCTGTTTTTCCAGAAGTTTAAGAATGGATGTCTCACTTTGAAAGAGCACTGACGAACGCATACGATCATGAATCTAGGCCGTGTGAGGTAGCTATGGAAAGCTGAAACAAGTAACTTTCGTATGGAAAAATAATTATACCTAAAAGGTCAATGGTTTACACGAAATTAAGTTTGGAAGGTCAGGGGTATAATCTGGAAATTTGGATAATGTTCATCTTTAATTCAATAATCATGAATATCATCCTAGGGCTCTATAATCGATGAATCAAGACCGAATACAGTAAGAGGAACATGAGATCATCATCATACAGAAGATACAAGGTTCGGTTCTTGAGGAATCAAATAGAGATGTTGACCATTTACACATCAAACTTCATCAAATGTTGATGAATTTCCACGTGTCACTTCCACGTCATCATCCACCGTGGAATTCCACGTCACGTCAACATCCACCGTGGCATTCATCATTTCCACATCATAAATAAATTAAATCATAAATATGTATCCACACATATATGATGTCTTTCGGGACATATATATATGTGCAGCTAAAAACTTTTCTTCACACATACTCATATGTGTAATTAATACTCTTTTGCTATGGATAAATATGGACACATGGTGATACTTACAGTATGTGTGGGCAAATCGCAATTTTCACACATAATCACACAATTACCCACACATGCATGTGTAGCTAAAAGACTAATTTTTTGTAGTGCAAGAACATGCATGAACTTTCTTCATGAAGGCCGAAACTTGAGCATCAAGAACAGAGTTCAAATCTTAACATATTGCTCTAATTCATGTTCTAATCTACTTAGGGAAGAAGAAATTACCTCAAGAAGAACAAAGATTGAACTCTATGTTTATCTTCAAAAATTCGAAGCTTGCATGGAGGCCTTAGAGTGCTTTGATCACAAATCTTTCTTCATATCCTAAATCTAGAGATTGAGAAGAGTTGATGTACGAAATTTGGTGTTGATGGGAGTAGGGGAAGGTCGCCGGCGGTGAGAAAGGCGGAGGAGGGGCGGCGGCCAAAGGAAGCGAGGAGGAGGAGTTCTAGAGAGAAGGGAGAGCTTCTCTCTCTAGAATGAAAGGGTGTTGTGTCAAACGAGGGAGAAGACATATATTTATACTTGGGATGCAAGACTCTTCTCTCCCTCTCACTCTCATTCGATCTATACACACATATATACATATATTGTATTTTTCTTTCACTTATTTCTATACTTGATGCAGACTCATGTGCACTAATAAATTCTACGACATAATATTCTATTTCATCATCTCACATCTATGTCTATTCTCTTTCTACATTCTTGCACTCCAAGTAAGAACAACAATAATTATAGAAGTGCACACAAAAATAATAATAAAGCTCCTAGTGGGGAATCTCTACACTCATTAAAATAATATAAGCGATATATGATCACTATGTGTGTAAATAAATACACATATCGCATCCTATAAATTAATGCATACACATACGTATAGTATAAGTGGAATAAGACCATTATGTATATTTATAAAATATACATGTTTATGCACACACAAATATAAATATCATATCATATTCAAGTGCACTTGATTATCTAATACGGAGTATATAATATAAGT